>JAWPHD010018277.1:0-40616 GCA_037043455.1 Cyrtodaria siliqua | reverse complement strand
TTTCAAGAAGTAGTCGCTACAAACTTGTATTTTGAAAAACCTATTTTTAGATCTGGCGGCCATCTTGGATTTCACATCAACATGAATTTTTGCTAGGATCAACTAGACTTCATGGGCAACATTTCTGTAAAGTTTCATGAAAATCCATTCAGTAGTTTCAGAGGAGAAGTCGCTACAAAAAAAAGTTTATGGACAGACAGACGGACAGACAGACGGACAGACGGACGACGGACGCCGCACCACGGCATTAGCTCTGCTGATCTCTGATCAGTAGAGCTAAAAATATAGTCAGGGGAGGTTCTGAGTTCGAGTAATACATACGTAACAAATGTGTGTTATAAAAGCGAATAAAGACACATTTCCACTAAGAACAAAATATTGGACCTTTCCATTTTAAATCAGGGCCTGTCCATTTTAAATCAGGGCCTGTCCATTTTAAATCAGGGCCTGTCTATTTTCAGAAGCAACAAGCCCTGGGCCTGTCTCTTAAAATAATTTTCTGTGAGCACTGATATATAGGGGGAAAATGACAGCAGCTGTATAAAAATATGTAATATTCAATGTCAATAATGCTTTACATGATGATTTTCTTCGTTTTAAATGATATTTATCAATATTCCATATATGGTAATATGGAACTAAGATGTCATAGTTTTAAAAATGGCAGCTCCCATATTCGTTTTAGAACAACCTTTAAATGGTCATATCTTTTTTGTTTATCATCCGATTTTGACAATTCTTTCACCTTTTCCCAAGTTTTTCAGAACTCTCAATAATATAGAGCTTGTTTGGCTGTGTTGCTACATTCCCTTTAAGTTCCCGATCAAACCGCTTTTAAACAGGCAAATCTAGTTTATTAAATATTCATCTATCCATCACACAGAAGTTGCCAGCAGCTTATGGGAGTATCAAAGGCTGTTAGAAGATATATCCAATTTCTGGCTGACAAATGAATAACACAAATTTTGTCCAGAAATAAACAACTTGTTCCAGGCAGGAAATTAACCAGTCATGAATCCCATGTTAATTTCTGGAAATCTTAAATATCTTGCCTATTCTATTATTGTTGTTCTCTGGAGATGATGAATAGCATAATTGAATTACATTATTGTTTAACGGCTCATCAACACATTAGCTTAGACTATTAAGACCAAGAGATGGGAAGAATACAATTATTAGGAATCCAGAAAACTGGCCACTACTATCAGAGTATAAGTATCCATGTGAGATAGGGAATCTCACCCGAGGGTCAGAATTGTAACCAGGGATGCGGCACTTCTGATTTCCTGGTTGCAATTCGGATCCCGAGGGTGAGATTTACCTTTCTTGCATACCAGACAAGAATATCTGTCATTTTACCAGGGCTAAATATTTCCATCTCACCCTATAGGGTCGAGATAAAAGTCACGCGCGCCAGCATCCGGTATGCAGGAAAACATGCAGAACGTTAGTAGCTGGCGGCATCAACGCCAAATATGTCTCTGATATGCAAGAAAAAAATCTTTCATGGATATTCGGTTCATATAGGGAATTCTAACCCTCAGTATAAGTGTATTAATTAGCCTGATAAAAAGACTTATACCTTGGGTTGGAATTACCTATCTTCACCGGATACTCATGAAAGATTCTTATAATCTCACATGGATAAACTCATAATGGATTATTTTGCTTCCATTATGCTCTTATAGTACAGGCATACTTCAATGACTGTATCTGATTTTACGCTAGAATAAGGCGACGTCACCAACATGACATCATGACGTTTCATGCGAGAGTCACATGTCATGTAAGATAGTTATCTCACTTGAGGAAAACATCTATCTCGCATGGCTAGAAATGGGAGAATTCCTATGTTTCTCATAAGAAAAGACTCGGGTTTATATCCCCATCCAATGATTGCAGCTAAGACTATTGTCCTGCCTAAGGTTACATTGAAAGAACACAATAGCATCGGTGAGGCTCGAACCAGAAACTCCAAATTCCGAGTCTACGTTTCTATTCACAGGCTGCCGCGGCGCATCATCAGGTGAAACTGAAAGTTAGGTGCGCTTGTCACATGTCAACTTTAAAGAAGCCCGTAACATTTTTGAAATTGTTACCTGGATTGAAGAAACTTATCTAAGTGTAGTTGTATCTCTAACAAAATTAATGTGATCTTTCCTGTTTGGCGAATTGAATAAAGGGAACTATTTTTTAATGTTTTAAAACTAAATCCATTGTTTGTTTATATATGGTGTTTTACGTCATTTTCGACACATATAAGGTTATATATGACGGTCAATTTTTTTTTTGTGATGGATGCAGACCACTCACTTTTCCTGGGTAGAACCAGTACTGTACACCTCCCGCTATCCGTAAGAATAGACACTTCCTCACTTACGAGTCAAGCTCCCAGTGGGATTCGAACCCGCAGCGGTGAGAGGCGACCGTTTACAATCCAGAACATGGTTCCTGTACATTATATACAAGGGGTGGTTGGGGAGGCGGGTATGTGTATAAAGTATGCCTTTTAATTGTTAAACATGACTGTGGAGGAATTTATTTCTAAAGAGTTTACTTTTTCGTGACCATCTGGTGTGTTTAAATTGCTAAGTATTGTATAAAGTGACCGAGTTAAACCCAACGACTATCGAAATGATATATAGATTCAGGTAACCTACAATACTTTCTGAAAACCACAAATGGGTTTATAAAGTAGTAGAAAAATATCGGATTTCACACAAACTTAAATGTATACCAAAACAAGAGGCCTAACATAGAATGAGGATGCTTTACTGGGTAACCTGGCTCTTAAACAACATAGAGGAAGACTATTAATGTAATATATATGTCAATCGGATGTGAAATAACCCAGAGGTATCAGAGATTTTTGTCTATGTCCCTTGATGCTGAACACTTTCAATTTCTGTCCAAAACAGTGTTCCCCACCCAGCATATTAACCGACAACCGTGCAACCGCCTATAATTACCACAGCCGTTTTTTTGAAAAATCGGGGCCAATATTTGGTGGAGTGGTTGGGGTAAACAAAACTTCCCAACTCTTACTTTCCGGGGGAGATTTGGGGTCATTTGTAAAAAAAAAAAATGGAATTATGTCTCAAATGAAACATTATGATGATGGCTCTGCACCCAGGGTCCCTCAGAGGGGACAAAGGTCAAATGCACTGAAAATTCAATTACACCATCATTTTTTTTCTATATTCTTCTTGCACATAACTTGGTGTTGTAAACGTCTATGAAAGATAAACAACATATCGAACGGTTTTATTATTTTGACCTCGGACATCTGCCCAGGGGCCCAGGGTGGTAGGTTTGTGTGTGTGTGTGTGTGTGTGTGTGTGTGTGTGTGTATGTGTGTGTGTGTGTGTGGGAAAGTGGGGTGTGGGATGGGGTGGGGGATGGGATTACACTTTACACTGTATACATTTGTTTCCTCCTATGTCATCGGTGGGGCCTGAAGAAAGGGGCATCAAATACACTACTAATTCAATTATGGTGTCATTTTTTCATATTTTTGCACATTAATTGGTATAATAGTCGTCTATGAAAGAGATACACAGCATGTCAAATGGTTTATTATTTACAAAACTCGGAGATTAATTTTAGTGTCGGTTACGAGTTCAACCCCACGAAGCGGTATTCTTTTTTTTATACCGCTACAGAATTAACCAAAATAAATATTTTAATCATATTTTGTGATATAAAAAATGAACAGTTATTGCTGATGTATATCATATACCTTATAAAGATATCTTTGGTAAAAATTTATATTATTTATCATTATTTGCAAATGTGTGTGTTTTTTGCCCCTAAATTTTAAGTTATATATTTTTTCTATCTTTTCTTTTAAGAAACTTATGAAACTTGCTTTTTTTTATAGCGGAGGAAATCACAAAAATGCATGCAGTTGATGTTTCGAACTAGAAGCTTTCGTAAATTTATTCATTTGCATAGTTGAATTTCATGTTAATTTTCGCTGAAATCTTGAAAATCGACAAATTTCAAAAAAGTGCATATTAGTCCAAAAAAAAAATTACCTGTGTTTCCGGTGGCCCGACCGACACTATTTTTAAGGGGCCGACCCTAAAACTTTTTGTGAAAAAAAAAAATTGTTCTGAACAATGATTTATCACAATATCCAGGTAAACTGACATCACAGTGAATCTTTCAGTTGTATCATCAACTTGTATGGGATTTATGAGATAAATACATGTAGAATCTCACAATATCTTGCTCCAAAAAAATAAGCAAAACAAAAAAATGCCTACCCTATTTTTTTAGAGCAAGCAATAGGAAACACACCTATTTTTCTTTTTGGCCTTACACTTTTTTTACATTCAGACATTGACATATCAGAATACTATAACCTTAAATGACATTTTAAAAGCATTTGTCTTAAAATTTGTATTGCAGTTATTTTTAAAATTGATATTTTTGCCTCAAAATGTCATTCTCTACCCTTTTTCAAAAATAAGGATGTAGCAACATTAGGAAGCACATAATAGAGCACGTCATAATGTTTCATATGGAAGGAATCATTAGACTTTACATTAAAATCAACATATTCGGCGAGAATTTCAAGATAGTTGATTCAGTTACACAATGGAAGTGTTCAATTATAAGTTGAACACCTCTCGTTCATGTACCTTGTATCAATGCATGAAGATACCGATACAATTTTTTTTAAAGGTTGCCGCCAGCCCATCCCTCCTTAGCAATGCTTCTTGGCGAATGACCTTGTTTTCAAAATCCACCATTTGAGACTTGGTGCTGATTCAAATTTAGTAAAAAAATAAATGCTTTTTCTTTATAAAGGTTGCCACCAGCCCATCCCTCCTTAGCCCCATTAATATCACAATGCTTCTAGGCAAATGACCTTGTTTTCAAAATCCACCATTCGAGACTTGGTGCCGATTCAAATTCATTAAAAAAAAAAAATACGCTAAAACAGTCAGTAATAATTAATACCATTAATTTTGTCATCATATAATCATTGATACCAGAATGCATTTTTCAGTGTTTAGCACTTCATTAAGTGCATGCAAAGCTGGTGGTCCAGACAAGCTGATAAACGACATGGTTTTTGCTACACCTGTTTAAAAAAACAACCAGGAAGTTATCAAGTTAAGCAGGTATAACAAATTGTGTTACTGTGTGTAAAAAAAATGTATACAGAAAACAACTGAGATAAAAACAATAGCCAGTGATTTTTTTTGGTCATATTTGGAGAAAAACTCCTCAAATAATGAGAAAAAAATCCTCAAATAAAAATGTATATATATTTATGACCTTGACTCAGTATATATATTTATGACCTTGACTCAGTATATATATTTATGACCTTTTACAGTTCAGTATATATATTTATGACCTTGACTCAGTATATATATTTATGACCTTGACTCAGTATATATATTTATGACCTTGACTCAGTTTATATATTTATGACCTTTACTCAGTATATATATTGATGTTGGCATAATGTGTATATATACCCTATACAAAATGTGATGGAAGAAATGAAAAAGTTACAGGGCATGTTATGTCTTCCTTATAATCAAAAGTGACTTTTGACTATAATTTAATTAATAGTATTGCCATGTGACTTTTGTCATGTTGTATATATATTGAGTTTGATTAAAAAATATGAAGAAATCGACTAAAAAAGTTTTCAAAAGAACACTTGTGTCACCTGACATATGTGCTTATTTGTATTTGTGAAGTTTCATGAACGTCGGTCAAATACCTGATCTTACACATGGGGGAAGACAACAGTCGCACAAAATGTAAATTATATGCAAGAAAAAGAATCAATCATGGCAGGGTTTTCCACAGGCCATTTAAGCATAGCGCACCCGCTACGCCTTAATTCCAAAATGGAATGTCCCGCTATGCCTTAATTGTGCCGCTATCCTTTGATCTTACTGCGCTATCCCTTCAGTTTCCCAATAAACACTTTACTACACGTCTATAAATTGTGTATGCAGTCAAGCGACTCAGGTATCGATCGATAAAGTGTCAGTGGCTGTAACAGCTGTGAAATACACACAGATAGACCGCATGTGTACATAATTGGATTAAAAGTTAGTGGCATGTTGTTTATTGTTTCGATAGTCGGCAGACGTTGGAGATAAGATTAAAGATGATGGTGTTTGAATTAATTGGGTCCAGTTATGGATAAATGATTTAATGGATGCAATTAAGCTGGTGTTAACAGAATGATGATCATAACGAAGGGCGGCTATATTGGATTTCTGGACTGTGTGTAGCGGTGTTTTGGAGCGTAACCAGAACCGTGAAATAATTATGGTAAGTAATTGAATTGTTTTATTGGCTGTCTGCTTTTTAACAATTAGTTATGTCTCAGATAATGAGCAATTCCATTGTTATTTTACTTAATATAAACAGGTCTTGATGCAGTCTTCTTCACATTGTGTTTATACAATTCATTCAGTGCATTTGATTTCATAGTGAATTGAATTATGGATAAATTTGTTACTAGGACTCTTAGTGTTAAAAGAGTTTGTGATTTAAATGAGTCTGAGCCTGAGTCTAGTGGGTATGAGGGAATAGGACTCTTGCTTCCAACTTCCACAGCAGGTAGGATACAGATTTATAAAATGATACAATATTTATTAAAAGCAATTACTGTTTTAGTAAATAATTATTTGGAGCTGCATGTATATCATTATTAACAGATCATGACAATATTCATTTTAACATATTTTTTATATTAACTGTACAATAAAAAACACTTTTCTTTTTAGATTGTGAGAGGGGTTTCTCCACACTGAAGAGGGTAAAGACAACACACAGATGCAACCTGTCGAACAACGCCCTCAACAGCCTTCTCTTAATCTGCATGGATGGTCCAACTCTGGATGACTTTGATTTTAACAGAGCGGTAGATGACTGGCACTCACAGAGAACAAGGAGATCGTCACTGTGATGATGGGTTGAGACTCGGAGTGATGTAGTTAATGTTTATGAATGATGTGGCTAATGTTAACTGTATGGCTGATTGTTGTTTTTATTGATAAATAGATGAATAAAACAATAAAACAATAAATTTTCATCAAAAAATATGTTTTTTATTATTTTTTTATTTAATTTCTTATGATACTAGATATATGCCAAATCTCGTCTTTCCACTGGTCAGTAAAAAAAAATCTGTGCGAGAAGGGGGACACCCCCTTCCCGCGCCCATCCCCATTCGTCGACCGCGCAAATCCCCCTATCCCTTAAGAAATTCCTGTGGAAGACCCTGCATGGGTATTCGGTTCAGATAGGGAAATTCCAACACTCGGTATAACTGTTTTAATTGGAACCTTGGCAGAACAGTTTTTGTGCTGGGTTTATTGTCAGGTTATTTACTGTAGATTAAGTATCCATTTGTAGGTTGGTGACTGGCACTTTAGTGTCCATTTGTAGACATTTATTGTCCACAGCTTCTGCTTACAGGGGTTAGTTATGTTGTTGGTGAAATCAGGGAGTAAGTATACCGGGTTCATAGACGCTCTAGTTTATCGATTTATGCTGTCGCGTTAGAACGCCGCCATTTACTATTTTATCGATACAGGTAAATCGGTCGTAAGCGCGTTACATTTGAAAAGTTTAAATTTCACCCAACATCTCAAATTAGGCAGTTTTTACAGCCTCTTTTTTACGGCTTTCTGTTATAATCAACATCATGAAATAACCTTCTTGACAAAGATAAATATATCTACTATTCACTTTTTGTTATTATTAATGCCTAATATAACCCATACTTCGTATCTCATTTGCAATAGCTCCACACCATTTTTAATATGAAAAATTAAAAAATTTCAGCTGATATCTCAAAAGGCACATTTTCATCACCTCTTTTTAGGCTTTATCTTATAATCACCACCATGAAATTACCTTCTTGACAAAGATAAATATGTCTACTATTCACTTTTTGTTATTAGTAATGCCTAAATAACCTGTAGTCTGGTATCTCGTTTGCAATAGCTATACACCGTCACCATTTTTTTATTTGGCGCAGAGTGGCACGATCTTTGTTACACGGAACCGTCTGATAAAATGTGCTTTTATACATGCAAACAAATACACGCTCTGTATCAGAGGACACAATGTGAATAAATAGTACTTATGTTATATTTCGCACCTTTATTGAGTTTGTAAGTGTAATAATTTATAAGAATTTGCTGTTATTCACACACGCGCGAAACAACCAGTAGTCATTTTCACGCAGTAGTGAAACACAAGCGCGACAACATAAAACGGCAAAACGATCCGTTTCTCCTCCCTGTATACTTACTCCCTGGTGAAATCACTAAAACAATTAACATTGCTCTAACATTGGCCTTGTGCAGAGTTTATCTTATTTTCCTAAGAATTCAAAACCCTTGTGAATTTAACAGATATAGACCAGATTGGTATTGGAAAAAAAGAAGATCATAAATTATTCTCTTAATCTCCCACAGTTTGGGAACTGTTTTTATACAAAGCATTGCAAACTTGGAGGATTTTGAAGGTCTTGAAACAATACAGTGATGCAACTTAAAAGGTCAATGAGGCCAAAAAAAAATGGTTTGTTTCCGCTAACGGCTTTAAAAAAAATAGGGTAGGTATGTAGGCAAAACTTTTTTTTATCTTTTTTTTTTATTATTAATGACCTTATTTTTGTTAATGAAAAACACTTTTAATATGATAAAAAATACTGGGGAAGGTATTAATACCTAGATAATACATGGTAATGGCTCTTTTTCAATATTTGGTAATGTACACTGGAAACCCCAGGGGTCGTGGGTTCAAATCTCACTGGAGATTTTAAAAAAACAAGAGGTCAATGACCTTGAAGCTCTACTGATTGATTTTGATTTCAGGAAGAAGTCGCTACAAACGTTTTTTTCAAAAATTATTTTTAGCCGTGGCGGCCATCTTGAATTTCCGGCCAACCTGAAAGTTTGCTAGGATCAATTAGACATCAAGAGCAACATTCCTTTGAAGTTTCATGAAAATCCGTCAAGTAGTTTCAGAGGAGTAGTCGCTACAAGTTTTCATTATATAACTCTATGTAAACAAAGATGGTCGCTGACAGCCATGTTTGACATCGAATCAAAACGATTTTTGACAAGGACCAACATCATGTCATGCTGATCATTTTAGAAAAAGTCCCATATCAATATCACTTACAGTTTTCAAGAAGTAGTCGCTACAAACTTGTATTTTGAAAATCTATTTTTAGATTTGGCAGCCATCTTGGATTTCACATCAACATGAATTTTAGCTAGGATCAACTAGACTTCATGGGTAACATTTCTGTAAAGTTTCATGAATATCCGATCAGTAGTTTCAGAGGAGTATTCGCTACAAAAAAAAGTTTACAGACGGACGGACAGACGAACGGACGGACGCCGCACCACGGCATAAGCTCTGCTGATCTCTGATCATTCGAGCTAAAAATTGCAATAAAAAAAGTTAGGGTCGGCGGCTAAATGATAGGGTCGGTCGGGTTAGCGGAAACAAACACTTTTTTCTTTTAAGCCTGAAGGTCGTTTTTGTATTTAAAGTGTCTTTTTAAAACTACTTTATTGGCATAAATATATATACCTACATTGCAATGCTCACCTGTGTAAGTGAATTGGCCAAATCAGGTTTTATTATTAGTTTTGTGGTCAAAAAGTCCAGTTTCTTTACAATTTAGGCATACAGTACCATACTGCATAGTTTTAAATCAACATACTGATCTTCATTCTTAAGGCCAATATAAACACTTTGCATTCTATTAAAGAGCAGATACATGTACATGTCATGTGACAATGTTACATTTATAGTACTGGGTGTATTTCCTAGCCCAGTAATCGACGTCATCAGCAGGTGCACGAGATGTCCATCCGTAACGAAGATTTGTCTCGACTCGGTAAGTACACACACACATTTCAGCTCTAATTCTCAGTCCATAAAGATATAATTGTGCCTAAAGTATCGCAATCAATGCTAAAAAGACTCGGTTAATATTCACTTCTGCTAATACTTAGCGAATTGAGAGATGAATCAAAGAAAGTTAAAAATGAAAAAACTCCGCTGAGTATCATCTCGCTAAAATAACTTTCTTGGATTCTGCTCTCAATTCGCTACGTATTAGCAGAGGTGAATATTAACCGAGTCTTTTTACCATTGATTGCGATACTTTAGGCATAATTATATCTTTATGGACTGAGAATTAGAGCTGAAATGCATGTGTTTACTTACCGAGTCGAGACAAATCTTCGTTACGGATGATCATCTCGTGCACCTGCTGATGACGTCGATTACTGGGCTTGATTTCACTATAAGTGTATATTTACAATGGCTTATTAAAGAGGAAGTCATGAAGCCTATTCATCCCTGGGCCCAGTTGTTACTTAACCGAGCATTAAGCCAAAATTTCCGATCTCTCTAAATTTCCGATAAATGAACATTTTTACCCATGTAAAACTCAACTCCAGAAACAATCTTCTCAATATTTCTAAGACATCCAACAGTGTATTACAATTCACTTTGCCATGTGTTTCTTCTCACCTGGCAATTTGGCAGGTGTTTTTCTACATGGTTATTATTTGTTTTTAAGAGAACTTCAAAAAAATAATTTTATGTTTCTGCTGCCAAGCTCCTTTTTCAATCTCTGAACTTGTATTCTCAGAAGCTGGTAAATAGCAATTCTTTCTCTACTGGCACATAAATCACATCAAGGCCACCACTGTAAAATTGAGCAGGTGGGTTAGGTCTAACCAAATGAATTTCTAGTAATATCTTCTGCCGTTTTGAAATAAAACTTTGAAAAAGCTGTAACAAACAAAACAAGAGGTCAATGACCTTGAAGCTCTAATGATAGGTTTTTGATAGCTAGATCAACATTCCTGGGAAGTCTCATGAAAATCTGACAAGTAGTTACAGAGGAGTAGTCCCTATAAGATTTTACTATAACTCTATGTACTGATGGCCGGTTGCGGCCATGTTTAATGTTGAATAAAAATAATTTTCGGCAAGGATCAACGTCATGTCATGCTGATCATTTTAGAAAAAGTCCCATATCAATATCATTTATAGTTTTCTATAAGTAGTCACTACAAACTTAATTTTTAAAAATCTATTTTTAGCTTTGGTGGCCATCTTAGATTGTGACCTATATTATTGATCGAAAAGTAGGTCACAGCAACCAGAAATTTTGCATATAATGATGTTAGATGTATATAAGGAACATTCTGGTAAGAAAGAACAAGATACACATGTCATAGCAGAGACCAGACGTGACCTACATCTTGTCGAAAGTTGGTCAAAGCGACCGAACATTTTGCACATGATGTAAGATGCATTCTGGTGAAGTTCGGTGAAAACCTGCGAGAAAGAAGCTAGATACACGGAAAAGCGGAAAGCGGACGTGACCTATATTTTTTGTCGAAAGTAGATCATAGCGCTTCGAAATTTTGCACATGAGACTTCAGATGCGTATAAGGAACATTCTGGTGAAATTTTCGTGAAAATTCTGCAAGAAAGTAGCAAGATGACAAGGTGGAGTTTGGTGAAAATCTTCAAGTAATAAAGAAGATATTAAGAAATGAAAATCGGACGGACGGACGGACGAACAAACGGACGGACGGATGAACTGACAAACATATTCCCGGACGATACCGTAGTTCGCTAAGTCGAGATCCGTAAATGGGCTCGACAATGACTAAGTTTTTTTGTCTTTCAGATCAAGGTCAGTGATGGGGCAGGGCTTGGTCAGCCGGAAAGGTATTACACACAGCTAAAGTACATATCGATTTTTGACAGTTTTAGAGATACAAAACAAAAGAAAACTTTAACCAAGTATTGACAGCGCTGTAAAGCCTCACCTTCCACTAAAGTGGACAAGACAAAAACTTGAGAAATTATGTTAAATGTAAAATTATAAATACAAATTGTTATAGCTTTCGACATGAATTCCTCAATCCAAATTCCTGTCTTCATCATATATCTTTCCGTCGGTGTGTTCTTGGGCAAGACACTTTACCTTAGCCTCGTCCGTCGGATGGGGACGTAAACCGGGCGGTCCCGTGTATCGGTCTATCCTCCGAGCACGTTAAAGAACCATAGGAATCTATTCGATAATAAGAGTAGGGCAGGTTCCCGGATTCCTATGTATCCTTCCCCTCTCTCTGGGGCGGCTCTAAATAACCTATACTGTGTTGATGAGCCGTTAAACAACATTCAATTCATCATATATCTCCTACCCAAGTGGGCAGATTTTGGATTTCCTTTTGCATCAATGCTTATCAATTGTGACTGTTGATTATTTGTCCTATATAAACATTTACACAACAATTATATGAAAAACAGACAGGGTCAGCAATCAGCAACTCAGACTTTAGAACAGATAGAAGACAGTAAGTATACTGTTACAGCCAGCTACTTAAACTGACACTGTAATTGTATAAACCTAGTATTCCAAATTTTACCTGGAGTGTTGACTGCTTCCTTCACATTGATGGCCACGTACGGGTCAAACACCTCCCCACTCTTCGATTCCATGGAAGGCCCGCGCTCCACTTGGAGCAACTTGACACGGATAAATCCCACACTCGGCATGGTGCTCCGCTGGTTGGCTCTCTTCAACAGTGTAGCCTATCTATTTCTCTGCCAGGCCTGAAAACAATGTAAATATTATAGTGGTGTTCGTCTCCATGCATCACATGAGCAACCTAGGATATTATAGTGGACTTTGTCTCCATGCAGGACATGAGCAACCTGAGATATTATAGTGGACTTTGTCTCCATGCATCACATGAGCAACCTGAGATATTATAGTGGATTTTGTCTCCATGCATCACATGAGCAACCTGAGATATTATGGTGGACTTATCTCCATGCATAACATGAGCAACTTGGGATATTATAGTGGACTTTGTCTCCATGCATCACATGAGCAACTTGGGATATTATAGCAGACTTTGTCTCCATGCATCACATGAGCAATCTGAGATATTATAGTGGACTTATCTCCATGCATCACATGAGCAACTTGGGATATTATAGCGGACTTTGTCTCCATGCATCACATTAGCAACTTGGGATATTATAGCAGAATTTGTCTCAATGCATCACATGAGCAACCTGAGATATTATAGTGGACTTATCTCCATGCATCACATGGGCAACTTGGGATATTATAGCGGACTTTGTCTCCATGCATCACATGAGCAACTTGAGATATTGTAGTGGACTTTGTCTCCATGCATCACATGAGCAAATTGAGATATTATAGCAGACTGTCTCCATGCATCACATTAGCAACTTGGGATATTATAGCGGACCTTGTCTCCATGCATCACATGAGCAACTTTGGATATTATAGTGGACTTTGTCTCCATGCATCACATGAGCAACCCGAGATATTATAGTGGACTTATCTCCATGCATCACATGAGCAACTTGGGATATTATAGTGGACTTTGTCTCCATGCATCACATGAGCAACCTGGGATATTATAGTGGACTGTGTCTCCATGCATCATATGAGCAACCTGAGATATTATAGTGGACTTTGTCTCCATGCATCACATGAGCAAGTTGGGATTATATAGTGGACTTTGTCTTCATGCATCACATGAGCAACCTGGGATATTATAGTGGACTTTGTCTCCATGCATCACATGAGCAACCTGGGATATCATAGTGGACTTTGTCTCCATGCATCACATGAGCAACCTGGGATATCATAGTGGACTTTGTCTTCATGCATCACATGAGCAACCTGGGATATTATAGTGGACTTTGTCTCCATGCATCACATGAGCAAGTTGGGATTATATAGTGGACTTTGTCTTCATGCATCACATGAGCAACCTGGGATATTATAGTGGACTTTGTCTCCATGCATCACATGAGCAACCTGGGATATTATAGTGGACTTTGTCTCCATGCATCACATGAGCAACCTGGGATATCATAGTGGACTTTGTCTTCATGCATCACATGAGCAACCTGGGATATTATAGTGGACTTTGTCTCCATGCATCACATGAGCAACCTGGGATATTATAGTGGACTTTGTCTCCATGCATCACATGAGCAACCTGGGATATCATAGTGGACTTTGTCTCCATGCATCACATGAGCAACCTGGGATATTATACTGGTGTTTGTCTCCATGCATCACATGAGCAACCTGAGATATTATAGCGGAATTTTGTCTCCATGCATCACATGAGCAACTTGGGATATCATAGTGGATTTTGTCTCCATGCATCACATGAGCAACCTTGGATATCATAGTGGATTTTGTCTCCATGCATCACATGAGCAATTGGGATATTATAGTGGATTTTGTCTCCATGCATCACATGAGCAACCTGGGATATCATAGTGGATTTTGTCTCCATGCATCACATGAGCAACCTTGGATATCATAGTGGATTTTGTCTCCATGCATCACATGAGCAATTGGGATATTATAGTGGATTTTGTCTCCATGCATCACATGAGCAACCTGGGATATCATAGTGGATTTTGTCTCCATGCATCACATGAGCAACATGGGATATAATAGTGGACTTTGTCTCCATGCATCACATGAGCAATTGGGATATTATAGTGGATTTTGTCTCCATGAATCACATGAGCAATTGGGATATTATAGTGGACTTTGTCACCATGCATCACATGAGCAACTCGGGATATCATAGTAGACATTGTCTCCATGCATCACATGAGCAATTGGGATATCATAGTGGATTTTGTTTCCATGCATCACATGAGCAACCTGGGATATCATAGTGGACTTTGTCTCCATGCACCACATGAGCAATTGGGATATCATAGTGGATTTTGTTTCCATGCATCACATGAGCAATTGGGATATCATAGTGGACTTTGTCTCCATGCATCACATGAGCAACCTGGGATATCATAGTGGACTTTGTCTCCATGCATCACATGAGCAACCTGGGATATTATAGTGGACTTTGTCTCCATACATCACATGAGCAATTGGGATATTATAGTGGACTTTGTCTCCATGCATCACATGAGCAACCTGGGATATCATAGTAGACTTTGTCTCCATGCATCACATGAGCAATTGGGATATTATAGTGAACTTTGTCTCCATGCATCAAATGAGCAACCTGGGACATCATAGTGGACTTTGTCTCCATGCATCACATGAGCAATTGGGATATTATAGTGGACTTTGTCTCCATGCATCACATGAGCAACCTGGGATATCATAGTGGACTTTGTCGCCATGCATCACATGAGCAACCTGGGATATTATAGTGGACTTTGTCTCCATGCATCACATGAGCAATTGTGATATTATATTGGACTTTGTCTCCATGCATCACATGAGCAACCTGGGATATCATAGTGGACTTTGTCTCCATGCATCACATGAGCAATTGGGATATTATAGTGGACTTTGTCTCCATGCATCACATGAGCAACCTGGGATATTATAGTGGACTTTGTCTCCATGCTTAACATGAGCAACCTGGGATATCATAGTGGACTTTGTCTCCATGCATCACATGAGCAACCTTGGATATTATAGTGGACTTTGTCTCCATGCATCACATGAGCAACATCACATGAGCAACCTGTGATATTATAGTTGACTTTGTCTCCATGCATCACATGAGCAACATGGGATATCATAGTGGACTTTGTCTCCATGCATCACATGAGCAACGTGGGATATTATAGTGGACTTTGTCTCCATGCATCACATTAGCAACTTGGGATATTATAGCAGAATTTGTCTCAATGCATCACATGAGCAACCTGAGATATTATAGTGGACTTATCTCCATGCATCACATGAGCAACTTGGGATATTATAGCGGACTTTGTCTCCATGCATCACATGAGCAACTTGAGATATTGTAGTGGACTTTGTCTCCATGCATCAAATGAGCAAATTGAGATATTAAAGCAAACTGTCTCCATGCATCACATTAGCAACTTGGGATATTATAGCGGACTTTGTCTCCATGCATCACATGAGCAACTTTGGATATTATAGTGCACTTTGTCTCCATGAATCACATGAGCAACCCGAGATATTATAGTGGACTTATCTCCATGCATCACATGAGCAACTTGGGATATTATAGTGGACTTTGTCTCCATACATCACATGAGCAACCCGATATCATAGTGGACTTTGTCTCCATGCATCACATGAGCAATTGGGATATCATAGTGGATTTTGTTTCCATGCATCACATGAGCAACCTGGGATATCATAGTGGACTTTGTCTCCATGCACCACATGAGCAATTGGGATATCATAGTGGATTTTGTTTCCATGCATCACATGAGCAATTGGGATATCATAGTGGACTTTGTCTCCATGCATCACATGAGCAACCTGGGATATCATAGTGGACTTTGTCTCCATGCATCACATGAGCAACCTGGGATATTATAGTGGATTTTGTCTCCATACATCACATGAGCAATTGGGATATTATAGTGGACTTTGTCTCCATGCATCACATGAGCAATTGGGATATTATAGTGGACTTTGTCTCCATGCATCACATGAGCAACCTGGGATATCATAGTAGACTTTGTCTCCATGCATCACATGAGCAACCTGGGATATTATAGTGGACTTTGTCTCCATGCATCACATGAGCAATTGGGATATTATAGTGAACTTTGTCTCCATGCATCAAATGAGCAACCTGGGACATCATAGTGGACTTTGTCTCCATGCATCACATGAGCAATTGGGATATTATAGTGGACTGTGTCTCCATGCATCATATGAGCAACCTGAGATATTATAGTGGACTTTGTCTCCCTGCATCACATGAGCAAGTTAGGATTATATAGTGGACTTTGTCTTCATGCATCACTTGAGCAACCTGGGATATTATAGTGGACTTTGTCTCCATGCATCACATGAGCAACCTGGGATATCATAGTGGACTTTGTCACCATGCATCACATGAGCAACCTGGGATATTATACTGGTGTTTGTCTCCATGCATCACATGAGCAACCTGAGATATTATAGCGGAATTTTGTCTCCATGCATCACATGAGCAACTTGGGATATCATAGTGGATTTTGTCTCCATGCATCACATGAGCAACCTTGGATATCATAGTGGATTTTGTCTCCATGCATCACATGAGCAATTGGGATATTATAGTGGATTTTGTCTCCATGCATCACATGAGCAACCTGGGATATCATAGTGGACTTTGTCACCATGCATCACATGAGCAACCTGGGATATTATAGTGGACTTTGTCTCCATGCATCACATGAGCAATTGTGATATTATATTGGACTTTGTCTCCATGCATCACATGAGCAACCTGGGATATCATAGTGGACTTTGTCTCCATGCATCACATGAGCAATTCGGATATTATAGTGGACTTTGTCTCCATGCATCACATGAGCAACCTGGGATATTATAGTGGACTTTGTCTCCATGCTTAACATGAGCAACCTGGGATATCATAGTGGACTTTGTCTCCATGCATCACATGAGCAACCTGGGATATTATAGTGGACTTTGTCTCCATGCATCACATGAGCAACATCACATGAGCAACCTGTGATATTATAGTTGACTTTGTCTCCATGCATCACATGAGCAACATGGGATATCATGGTGGACTTTGTCTCCATGCATCACATGAGCAACGTGGGATATTATAGTGGACTTTGTCTCCATGCATCACATGAGCAACCTGGGATATTATAGTGGACTTTGTCTCCATGCATCACATGAGCAACCTGGGATATCATAGTGGACTTTGTCTCCATACATCACATGAGCAATTGGGATATTATAGTGGACTTTGTCTCCATGCATCACATGAGCAACCTGGGATATTATAGTGGACTTTGTCTCCATGCATCACATGAGCAACCTGGGATATTATAGTGGAGTTTGTCTCCATACATCACATGAGCAATTGGGATATTATAGTGGACTGTGTCTCCATGCATCATATGAGCAACCTGAGATATTACAGTGGACTTTGTCTCCATGCATCACATGAGCAAGTTAGGATTATATAGTGGACTTTGTCTTCATGCATCACATGAGCAACCTGGGATATTATAGTGGACTTTGTCTCCATGCATCACATGAGCAACCTGGGATATTATACTGGTGTTTGTCTCCATGCATCACATAAGCAACCTGAGATATTATAGCGGAATTTTGTCTCCATGCATCACATGAGCAACTTGGGATATCATAGTGGATTTTGTCTCCATGCATCACATGAGCAACCTTGGATATCATAGTGGATTTTGTCTCCATGCATCACATGAGCAATTGGGATATTATAGTGGATTTTGTCTCCATGCATCACATGAGCAACCTGGGATATCATAGTGGACTTTGTCACCATGCATCACATGAGCAACCTGGGATATTATAGTGGACTTTGTCTCCATGCATCACATGAGCAATTGTGATATTATATTGGACTTTGTCTCCATGCATCACATGAGCAACCTGGGATATCATAGTGGACTTTGTCTCCATGCATCACATGAGCAATTGGGATATTATAGTGGACTTTGTCTCCATGCATCACATGAGCAACCTGGGATATTATAGTGGACTTTGTCTCCATGCTTAACATGAGCAACCTGGGATATCATAGTGGACTTTGTCTCCATGCATCACATGAGCAACCTGGGATATTATAGTGGACTTTGTCTCCATGCATCACATGAGCAACATCACATGAGCAACATGTGATATTATAGTTGACTTTGTCTCCATGCATCACATGAGCAACATGGGATATCATGGTGGACTTTGTCTCCATGCATCACATGAGCAACGTGGGATATTATAGTGGACTTTGTCTCCATGCATCACATGAGCAACCTGGGATATTATAGTGGACTTTGTCTCCATGCATCACATGAGCAACCTGGGATATCATAGTGGACTTTGTCTCCATACATCACATGAGCAATTGGGATATTATAGTGGACTTTGTCTCCATGCATCACATGAGCAACCTGGGATATTATAGTGGACTTTGTCTCCATGCATCACATGAGCAACCTGGGATATTATAGTGGAGTTTGTCTCCATACATCACATGAGCAATTGGGATATTATAGTGGACTTTGTCTCCATGCATCACATGAGCAATTGGGATATTATAGTGGACTTTGTCTCCATGCATCACATGAGCAACCTGGGATATCATAGTGGACCTTGTCTCCATGCATCACATGAGCAACCTGGGATATTATAGTGGACTTATCTCCATGTATCACATGAGCAACCTGAGATATTATAGTTGACTTTGTCTCCATGCATCACATGGGCAATATGGGATATCATAGTGGACTTTGTCTCCATGCATCACATGAGCAACCTGGGATATTATAGTGGACTTATTTCCATGTATCACACGAGCAACCTGGGATATTATAGTGGACTTTGTCTCCATGCATCACATGAGCAACCTGGGATATAATAGTGGACTTTGTCTCCATGCATCACATGAGCAACCTGGGATATTATAGTGGACATATCTGCATGTATCACATGAGCAACCTGAGATATTATAGTGGACTTATCTCCATGCATCACCTGAGCAACTTGGGATATTATAGTGGACTTTGTCTCTATGCATCACATGAGCAACCTGAGATATTATAGTGGACTTTGTCTCCATGCATCACATTAGCAACTTGGGATATTATAACAGACTTTGTCTCCAAGCATCACATGAGCAATCTGAGATATTATAGTGGACTTGTCTCCATGCATCACATGAGCAACTTGGGATATTATAGCAGACTTTGTCTCCATGCATCACATGAGCAACTTGGGATATTATAGCAGAATTTGTCTCAATGCATCACATGAGCAACCTGAGATATTATAGTGGACTTATCTCCATGCATCACATGAGCAACTTGGGATATTATAGCGGACTTTGTCTCCATGCATCACATGAGCAACTTGAGATATTGTAGTGGACTTTGTCTCCATGCATCACATGAGCAAATTGAGAAATTATAGCAGACTGTCTCCATGCATCACATTAGCAACTTGGGATATTATAGCAGACTTTGTCTCCATGCATCACATGAACAACCCGAGATATTATAGTGGACTTATCTCCATGCATCACATGAGCAACTTGGGATATTATAGTGGACTTTGTCTCCATGCGTGATATGAGCAACCTGAGATAGTATGGTGGACTTTGTCTCCATGCATCACATGAGCAACTTGGGATATTATAGTGGACTTTGTCTCCATGCATCACATGAGCAACCTGGGATATTATAGTGGACTGTGTCTCCATGCATCACATGAGCAACCTGAGATATTATAGTGGACTTTGTCTCCATGCATCACATGAGCAACTTGGGATTATATAGTGGACTTTGTCTCCATGCATCACATGAGCAACCTGGGATATTATAGTGGACTTTGTATCCATGCATCACATGAGCAACCTGGGATATTATACTGGTGTTTGTCTCCATGCATCACATGATCAATTGGGATATTATAGTGAACTTTGTCTCCATGCATCACATGAGCAACCTGGGATATCATAGTGGACTTTGTCTCCATGCATCACATGAGCAACGTGGGATATTATAGTGGACTTTGTCTCCATGCATCACATGAGCAACCTGGGATATTATAGTGGACTTTGTCTCCATGCATCACATGAGCAACCTGGGATATCATAGTGGACTTTGTCTCCATGCATCACATGAGCAACCTGGGATATTATAGTGGACTTTGTCTCCATGCATCACATGAGCAATTGGGATATTATAGTGGACTTTGTCTCCATGCATCACATGAGCAACCTGGGATATTATAGTGGACTTTGTCTCCATGCATCACATGAGCAACCTGGGATATTATAGTGGACTTTGTCTCCATGCATCACATGATCAATTAGGATAGTATAGTGGACTTTTTCCCCATGCATCACATGAGCAACCTGGGATATTATAGTGGACTTTGTCTCCATGCATCACATGAGCAATTGGGATATTATAGTGGACTTTGTCTCCATGCATCACATGAGAAACCTGGGATATCATAGTGGACTTTGTCTCCATGCATCACATGAGCAATTGGGATATTATAGTGGACTTTGTCTCCATGCATCACATGAGCAACCTGGGATATTATAGTGGACTTTGTCTCCATGCATCACATGAGCAACCTGGGATATCATAGTGGACTTTGTCTCCATGCATCACATGAGCAACCTGGGATAGTATAGTGGACTTTGTCTCCATGCATCACATGAGCAACCTGGGATATTATAGTGGACTTTGTCTCCATGCATCACATGAGCAACCTGGGATATCATAGTGGACTTTGTCTCCATGCATCACATGAGCAACGTGGGATATTATAGTGGACTTTGTCTCCATGCATCACATGAGCAACGTGGGATATTATAGTGGACTTTGTCTCCATGCATCACATGAGCAACCTGGGATATCATAGTGGACTTTGTCTCCATACATCACATGAGCAACCTGGGATATCATAGTGGACTTTGTCTCCATACATCACATGAGAAATTGGGATATTATAGTGGACTTTGTCTCCATGCATCACATGAGCAACCTGGGATATTATAGTGGACTTTGTCTCCATGCGTCACATGAGCAACCTGGGATATTATAGTGGAGTTTGTCTCCATACATCACATGAGCAATTGGGATATTATAGTGGACTTTGTCTCCATGCATCACATGAGCAATTGAGATATAATAGTGGACTTTGTCTCCATGCATCACATGAGCAACCTGGGATATCATAGTGGACTTTGTCTCCATGCATCACATGAGCAACCTGGAATATTATAGTGGACTTATCTCCATGTATCACATGAGCAACCTGGGATATTATAGTGGACTTTGTCTCCATGCATCACATGAGCAACCTGGGATATTATAGTGGACTTATTTTCATGTATCACATGAGCAACCTGGGATATTATAGTGGACTTTGTCTCCATGCATCACATGAGCAACCTGGGATATCATAGTGGACTTTGTCTCCATGCATCACATGAGCAACCTGGGATATTATAGTGGACTTATCTCCATGTATCACATGAGCAACCTGGGATATTATAGTGGACTTTGTCTCCATGCATCACATGAGCAACCTGGGATATTATAGTGGACTTATCTCCATGTATCACATGAGCAACCTGGGATATTATAGTGGACTTATCTCCATGTATCACATGAGCAACCTGGGATATTATAGTGGACTTATCTCCATGTATCACATGAGCAACCTGGGATATTATAGTGGACTTATCTCCATGTATCACATGAGCAACCTGGGATATTATAGTGGACTTATATCCATGTATCACATGAGCAACCTGGGATATTATAGTGGACTTATCTCCATGCATCACATGAGCAACCTGGGATATTATAGTGGAATTATCTCCACGTATCACATGAGCAACCTGGGATATTATAGTGGACTAATCTTCATGCATCTCATGAGCAATTGGGATATTATAGTGGACTTTGTCTCCATGTATCACATGAGCAACCTGTGATATTATAGTGGACTTATCTTCATGTATCACATGAGCCACCTGGGATATTATAGTGGACTCTGTCTCCATGCATCACATGAGCAACCTGGGATATTATAGTGGACTTTGTCTCCATGTATCACATGAGCAACCTGGGATATTATAGTGGACTTATATCCATGTATCACATGAGCAACCTGGGATATTATAGTGGACTTATCTCCATGCATCACATGAGCAACCTGGGATATTATAGTGGACTTATCTCCACGTATCACATGAGCAACCTGGGATATTATAGTGGACTAATCTTCATGCATCACATGAGCAATTGGGATATTATAGTGGACTTTGTCTCCATGCATCACATGAGCAACCTGGGATATCATAGTGGACTTTGTCTCCATGCATCACATGAGCATCCTGGGATATTATAGTGGACTTATCTCCATGTATCACATGAGCCACCTGGGATATTATAGTGGACTCTGTCTCCATGCATCACATGAGCAACCTGGGATATTATAGTGGACTTTGTCTCCATGCATCACATGAGCAACCTGGGATATTATAGTGGACTATGACTCCATGTATCACATGAGCAACCTGGAATATCATAGTGGACTTTGTCTCCACGCATCACATGAGCAACCTGGGATATTATAGTGGACTTATCTCCATGTATCACATGAGCAACCTGGGATATTATAGTGGACTTTGTCTCCATGCATCACATGAGCAACCTGGGATATTATAGTGGACTTATCTCCATGTATCACATGAGCAACCTGGGATATTATAGTGGACTTATCTCCATGTATCACATGAGCAACCTGGGATATTATAGTGGACTTATCTCCATGCATCACATGAGCAACTTGGGATATCATAGTGGATTTTGTCTCCATGCATCACATGAGCAACCTTGGATATCATAGTGGATTTTGTCTCCATGCATCACATGAGCAATTGGGATATTATAGTGGATTTTGTCTCCATGCATCACATGAGCAACCTGGGATATCATAGTGGACTTTGTCACCATGCATCACATGAGCAACCTGGGATATTATAGTGGACTTTGTCTCCATGCATCACATGAGCAATTGTGATATTATATTGGACTTTGTCTCCATGCATCACATGAGCAACCTGGGATATCATAGTGGACTTTGTCTCCATGCATCACATGAGCAATTGGGATATTATAGTGGACTTTGTCTCCATGCATCACATGAGCAACCTGGGATATTATAGTGGACTTTGTCTCCATGCATCACATGAGCAATTGTGATATTATATTGGACTTTGTCTCCATGCATCACATGAGCAACCTGGGATATCATAGTGGACTTTGTCTCCATGCATCACATGAGCAATTGGGATATTATAGTGGACTTTGTCTCCACGCATCACATGAGCAACCTGGGATATTATAGTGGACTTATCTCCATGTATCACATGAGCAACCTGGGATATTATAGTGGACTTTGTCTCCATGCATCACATGAGCAACCTGGGATATTATAGTGGACTTATCTCCATGTATCACATGAGCAACCTGGGATATTATAGTGGACTTATCTCCATGTATCACATGAGCAACCTGGGATATTATAGTGGACTTATCTCCATGCATCACATGAGCAACTTGGGATATCATAGTGGATTTTGTCTCCATGCATCACATGAGCAACCTTGGATATCATAGTGGATTTTGTCTCCATGCATCACATGAGCAATTGGGATATCATAGTGGATTTTGTCTCCATGCATCACATGAGCAACCTTGGATATCATAGTGGATTTTGTCTCCATGCATCACATGAGCAATTGGGATATTATAGTGGATTTTGTCTCCATGCATCACATGAGCAACCTGGGATATCATAGTGGACTTTGTCACCATGCATCACATGAGCAACCTGGGATATTATAGTGGACTTTGTCTCCATGCATCACATGAGCAATTGTGATATTATATTGGACTTTGTCTCCATGCATCACATGAGCAACCTGGGATATCATAGTGGACTTTGTCTCCATGCATCACATGAGCAATTGGGATATTATAGTGGACTTTGTCTCCATGCATCACATGAGCAACCTGGGATATTATAGTGGACTTTGTCTCCATGCTTAACATGAGCAACCTGGGATATCATAGTGGACTTTGTCTCCATGCATCACATGAGCAACCTGGGATATTATAGTGGACTTTGTCTCCATGCATCACATGAGCAACATCACATGAGCAACATGTGATATTATAGTTGACTTTGTCTCCATGCATCACATGAGCAACATGGGATATCATGGTGGACTTTGTCTCCATGCATCACATGAGCAACGTGGGATATTATAGTGGACTTTGTCTCCATGCATCACATGAGCAACCTGGGATATTATAGTGGACTTTGTCTCCATGCATCACATGAGCAACCTGGGATATCATAGTGGACTTTGTCTCCATACATCACATGAGCAATTGGGATATTATAGTGGACTTTGTCTCCATGCATCACATGAGCAACCTGGGATATTATAGTGGACTTTGTCTCCATGCATCACATGAGCAACCTGGGATATTATAGTGGAGTTTGTCTCCATACATCACATGAGCAATTGGGATATTATAGTGGACTTTGTCTCCATGCATCACATGAGCAATTGGGATATTATAGTGGACTTTGTCTCCATGCATCACATGAGCAACCTGGGATATCATAGTGGACCTTGTCTCCATGCATCACATGAGCAACCTGGGATATTATAGTGGACTTATCTCCATGTATCACATGAGCAACCTGAGATATTATAGTTGACTTTGTCTCCATGCATCACATGGGCAATATGGGATATCATAGTGGACTTTGTCTCCATGCATCACATGAGCAACCTGGGATATTATAGTGGACTTATTTCCATGTATCACACGAGCAACCTGGGATATTATAGTGGACTTTGTCTCCATGCATCACATGAGCAACCTGGGATATAATAGTGGACTTTGTCTCCATGCATCACATGAGCAACCTGGGATATTATAGTGGACATATCTGCATGTATCACATGAGCAACCTGAGATATTATAGTGGACTTATCTCCATGCATCACCTGAGCAACTTGGGATATTATAGTGGACTTTGTCTCTATGCATCACATGAGCAACCTGAGATATTATAGTGGACTTTGTCTCCATGCATCACATTAGCAACTTGGGATATTATAACAGACTTTGTCTCCAAGCATCACATGAGCAATCTGAGATATTATAGTGGACTTGTCTCCATGCATCACATGAGCAACTTGGGATATTATAGCAGACTTTGTCTCCATGCATCACATGAGCAACTTGGGATATTATAGCAGAATTTGTCTCAATGCATCACATGAGCAACCTGAGATATTATAGTGGACTTATCTCCATGCATCACATGAGCAACTTGGGATATTATAGCGGACTTTGTCTCCATGCATCACATGAGCAACTTGAGATATTGTAGTGGACTTTGTCTCCATGCATCACATGAGCAAATTGAGAAATTATAGCAGACTGTCTCCATGCATCACATTAGCAACTTGGGATATTATAGCAGACTTTGTCTCCATGCATCACATGAACAACCCGAGATATTATAGTGGACTTATCTCCATGCATCACATGAGCAACTTGGGATATTATAGTGGACTTTGTCTCCATGCGTGATATGAGCAACCTGAGATAGTATGGTGGACTTTGTCTCCATGCATCACATGAGCAACTTGGGATATTATAGTGGACTTTGTCTCCATGCATCACATGAGCAACCTGGGATATTATAGTGGACTGTGTCTCCATGCATCACATGAGCAACCTGAGATATTATAGTGGACTTTGTCTCCATGCATCACATGAGCAACTTGGGATTATATAGTGGACTTTGTCTCCATGCATCACATGAGCAACCTGGGATATTATAGTGGACTTTGTATCCATGCATCACATGAGCAACCTGGGATATTATACTGGTGTTTGTCTCCATGCATCACATGATCAATTGGGATATTATAGTGAACTTTGTCTCCATGCATCACATGAGCAACCTGGGATATCATAGTGGACTTTGTCTCCATGCATCACATGAGCAATTGGGATATTATACTGGACTTTGTCTCCATGCATCACATGAGCAACCTGGGATATTATAGTGGACTTTGTCTCCATGCATCACATGAGCAACCTGGGATATCATAGTGGACTTTGTCTCCATGCATCACATGAGCAACCTGGGATATTATAGTGGACTTTGTCTCCATGCATCACATGAGCAATTGGGATATTATAGTGGACTTTGTCTCCATGCATCACATGAGCAACCTGGGATATTATAGTGGACTTTGTCTCCATGCATCACATGAGCAACCTGGGATATTATAGTGGACTTTGTCTCCATGCATCACATGATCAATTAGGATAGTATAGTGGACTTTTTCCCCATGCATCACATGAGCAACCTGGGATATTATAGTGGACTTTGTCTCCATGCATCACATGAGCAATTGGGATATTATAGTGGACTTTGTCTCCATGCATCACATGAGAAACCTGGGATATCATAGTGGACTTTGTCTCCATGCATCACATGAGCAATTGGGATATTATAGTGGACTTTGTCTCCATGCATCACATGAGCAACCTGGGATATTATAGTGGACTTTGTCTCCATGCATCACATGAGCAACCTGGGATATCATAGTGGACTTTGTCTCCATGCATCACATGAGCAACCTGGGATAGTATAGTGGACTTTGTCTCCATGCATCACATGAGCAACCTGGGATATTATAGTGGACTTTGTCTCCATGCATCACATGAGCAACCTGGGATATCATAGTGGACTTTGTCTCCATGCATCACATGAGCAACGTGGGATATTATAGTGGACTTTGTCTCCATGCATCACATGAGCAACGTGGGATATTATAGTGGACTTTGTCTCCATGCATCACATGAGCAACCTGGGATATCATAGTGGACTTTGTCTCCATACATCACATGAGCAACCTGGGATATCATAGTGGACTTTGTCTCCATACATCACATGAGAAATTGGGATATTATAGTGGACTTTGTCTCATGCATCACATGAGCAACCTGGGATATTATAGTGGACTTTGTCTCCATGCGTCACATGAGCAACCTGGGATATTATAGTGGAGTTTGTCTCCATACATCACATGAGCAATTGGGATATTATAGTGGACTTTGTCTCCATGCATCACATGAGCAATTGAGAGATAATAGTGGACTTTGTCTCCATGCATCACATGAGCAACCTGGGATATCATAGTGGACTTTGTCTCCATGCATCACATGAGCAACCTGGAATATTATAGTGGACATTATCTCCATGTATCACATGAGCAACTCTGGATATTATAGTGGACTTTGTCTCCATGCATCACATGAGCAACCTGGGATATTATAGTGGACTTATTTTCATGTATCACATGAGCAACCTGGGATATTATAGTGGACTTTGTCTCCATGCATCACATGAGCAACCTGGGATATCATAGTGGACTTTGTCTCCATGCATCACATGAGCAACCTGGGATATTATAGTGGACTTATCTCCATGTATCACATGAGCAACCTGGGATATTATAGTGGACTTTGTCTCCATGCATCACATGAGCAACCTGGGATATTATAGTGACTTATCTCCATGTATCACATGAGCAACCTGGGATATTATAGTAGACTTATCTCCATGTATCACATGAGTCAACCTGGGATATTATAGTGGACTTATCTCCATGTATCACATGAGCAACCTGGGATATTATAGTGGACTTATCTCCATGTATCACATGAGCAA
Organism: Cyrtodaria siliqua; assembly: GCA_037043455.1. Lineage (NCBI taxonomy): Eukaryota > Metazoa > Mollusca > Bivalvia > Adapedonta > Hiatellidae > Cyrtodaria > Cyrtodaria siliqua. The sequence goes on along the minus strand of JAWPHD010018277.1, from coordinate 12,193 downwards.
CCTGGGATATTATAGTGGACTTATATCCATGTATCACATGAGCAACCTGGGATATTATAGTGGACTTATCTCCATGCATCACATGAGCAACCTGGGATATTATAGTGGAATTATCTTCATGTATCACATGAGCCACCTGGGATATTATAGTGGACTCTGTCTCCATGCATCACATGAGCAACCTGGGATATTATAGTGGACTTTGTCTCCATGTATCACATGAGCAACCTGGGATATTATAGTGGACTTATATCCATGTATCACATGAGCAACCTGGGATATTATAGTGGACTTATTCTCCATGCATCACATGAGCAACCTGGGATATTATAGTGGACTTATCTCCACGTATCACATGAGCAACCTGGATATTATAGTGGACTAATCTTCATGCATCACATGAGCAATTGGGATATTATAGTGGACTTTGTCTCCATGCATCACATGAGCAACCTGGGTATATCATAGTGGACTTTGTCTCCATGCATCACATGAGCATCCTGGGATATTATAGTGGACTTATCTCCATGTATCACATGAGCCACCTGGGATATTATAGTGGACTCTGTCTCCATGCATCACATGAGCAACCTGGGATATTATAGTGGACTTTGTCTCCATGCTATCACATGAGCAACCTGGGATATTATAGTGGACTATGACTCCATGTATCACATGAGCAACCTGGAATATCATAGTGGACTTTGTCTCCACGCATCACATGAGCAACCTGGGATATTATAGTGGACTTATCTCCATGTATCACATGAGCAACCTGGGCTATTATAGTGGACTTTGTCTCCATGCATCACATGAGCAACCTGGGATATTATAGTGGACTTATCTCCATGTATCACATGAGCAACCTGGGATATTATAGTGGACCTTATCTCCATGTATCACATGAGCAACCCTGGGATATTATAGTGGACTTATCTCCATGTATCACATGAGCAACCTGGGATATTATAGTGGACTTATCTCCATGTATCACATGAGCAACCTCGGATATTATAGTGGACTTATCTCCATGTATCACATGAGCAACATGGATATTATAATGGACTTATCTCCATGTATCACATGAGCAACCTGGGATATTATAGTGGACTTATCTCCATGTATCACATGAAGCAACTTGTGATATTATAGTGGACTTATCTCCATGCATCACATGAGCAACTGGGATATTATAGTGGACTTTATCTCCATGCATCACATGAGAACCTGGGGATATTATAGTGGACTTATCTCCATGCATCACATGAGCAACCTGGGATATATAGTGGACCTCCCTATCTGCATTGCACTCACATGAGCAACCTGGGATATTTATAGTTGGAACTTAATCTCCATGCATCACATGAGCAACCTGGGATATTATAGTGGACTTATCTGCATGCACTCACATGAGCAAATTGGGATATTATAGTGGACTTTGTCTCAATGCATCTTCTTTGACCATTGGTCGGTCATGGGCGGATCTTCTTAGACTTTGCAAGCCTGCGCACGCACCCACCCACCATCCCCCACACCCATAAAAGTTGGCAAAATAAGTTTATTTGTTTATTTGGAGGGGTTTTCTGCTTGTTAACCAAAAAGGTGTTTACTCAACACCTAAACAGCCCTTTTTGGAAAACTTACACCCCACCCCACCTAACATAAAATCTTGGATCTGCTCCTAGTCATGTCATTAAACCATGGTTGATGTTTCGCAGGGATATGAAACTTTTGTTTAATTATTGTTCAGGAAATAGTTTATTTAGAAGATTTAAATATTGATTTCTGTTGGGCAGTCCAGGTAATATAGAAGTACGCTTGGTATGGGTTAAATCAAATGAGGAGGTTCATAATTATTCATAATTCCTTTCAGATGTAATTTAATTGATTTCAATCTCGCAAAAATAAATAACTGAAAAAATTATTAATATTTATTATTTCCATAACAAATACAAGTCCAAAAGTGAATTTTCACATTTAAATGCACAAGATCTACATTTCTTTTATTTCAAGTAAAGAACCTTTTTTAATTTGCACGATGTATAAGTCCTCAGATTTTTCGGTGTGTTTTTTTTATCATCAAAATGAATAACTCTTGAAACAATTTGTTTTGTTTGAAGTGAATAAGCATTATAAACAACACAATATGTTTTGCGTTTTCCATTTTAGCCTTTTATATCAGTATTTTGAAGAGATAGAAACAAAATCCTCATTGAAGCAAGCGGTAAACAAATATGCTAGAGACTTAATTTAAAAAAATACACCATGACAAATTACATGCTGTAACGAACAGGCAGAAATACTTTGAAAAAGAAACATCAGTGTGCAGTCACCTGGATCATCTCTTTGTAGTTATTTGGAGTGGATAGCTAAATTAATACATCTATTGGAAGTGGTTTTTGGAGTGGGTAGATACAATACTATATCTCTGTGGAGTCATTTGTAGTGGACAGTTAAAATTTATAAATCTCATTGGAGTCATTTGGAGTAGACTTGAATGGAGTGAACTCCAACTGTGGTCCACTGCATATCAACTTTGATGCACCACTCCAAGTTAGTCTGGGACATGAGTAACCTGAGATATTATAGTGGACTTTGTCTCCATGCATCACATGAGCAACCTGAGATATTATAGTGGACTTTGTCTCCATGCATCACATGAGCAACCTGGGATATTATAGTGGACTTTGTCTCCATGCATCACGAGCAACCTGGGATATTATAGCAGACTTTGTCTCTATGCATCACATGAGCAACTTGGGATATTATAGTGAACTTTGTCTCTATGCATCATATGAGCAACTTGGGATATTATAGTGAACTTTGTCTCCATGCATCACGAGCAACCTGGGATATTATAGCAGACTTTGTCTCTATGCATCACATGAGCAACTTGGGATATTATAGTGAACTTTGTCTCTATGCATCACATGAGCAACTTGGGATATTATAGTGAACTTTGTCTCTATGCATCACATGAGCAACTTGGGATATTATAGTGAACTTTGTCTCTATGCATCACATGAGCAACTTGGGATATTATAGTGAACTTTGTCTCTATGCATCACATGAGCAACTTGGGATATTATAGTGAACTTTGTCTCCATGCATCACATGAGCAACTTGGGATATTATAGTGAACTTTGTCTCTATGCATCACATGAGCAACTTGGGATATTATAGTGAACTTTGTCTCCATGCATCACATGAGCAACTTGGGATATTATAGTGAACTTTGTCTCCATGCATCACATGAGCAACTTGGGATATCATAGTGGTGTTTGTCTCTATGCATCACATGAGCAAACTGGGATATTATAGCAGACTTTGTCTCTATGCATCACATGAGCAATTGGGATATTATAGCAGACTTTGTCTCTATGCATCACATGAGCAACCTGGGATATTATAGCAGACTTTGTCTCTATGCATCACATGAGCAACCTGGGATATTATAGTAGACTTTGTATCCATGCATCACATGAGCAACTTGGGATATCATAGTGGACTTTGTCTCCATGCATCACATGAGCAACTTGGGATATTATAGTGGTATTTCTCTCTATGCATCACATGAGCAACCTGGGATATTATAGCAGACTTTGTCTCTATGCATCACATGAGCAATTGGGATATTATAGCAGACTTTGTCTCTATGCATCACATGAGCAACCTGGGATATTATAGTAGACTTTGTATCCATGCATCACATGAGCAACTTGGGATATCATAGTGGATTTTGTCTCCATGCATCATATGAGCAACCTGAGATATTATAGTGGACTTTGTCTCTATGCATCACATGAGCAACCTGAGATATTATAGCAGACTTTGTCTCTATGCATCACATGAGCAACCTGGGATATTATAGTGGACGTTGTCTCCATGCATCACATGAGCAACTTGGGATATCATAGTGGATTTTGTCTCAATGCATCACATGAGCAACCTGAGATATTATAGCAGACTTTGTCTCTATGCATCACATGAGCAATTGGGAACTTTGTCTCCATGCATCACACGAGCAACCTGGGATATCATAGTGGTGTTTGTCTCTATGCATCACATGAGCAACCTGGGATATTATAGTGAACTTTGTCTCCATGCATCACGAGCAACCTGGGATATCATAGTGAACTTTGTCTCCATGCATCACATGAGCAACCCGGGATATTATAGTGAACTTTGCACCGTCCTTCCATCCATCCTTCCGTCCGTCCTTCCGAATGCTTGTGTGGGCCATATTTTCAAGACTATAAGACTTTGAGATACCAAACATACATCTTGGGATAGTGGTGTGTCGCGTACCAAAATAAAGTCACTGTGACCTTGACCTGTACCTCTGTCATAGAAAATGCATAGAACATGCTTGTCCGGACCGTATTTTCAATACTATAACAGAGATACCAAACTTGGTATGTGGATAATCTTGGGATAGCGGTGTGTCGCGTACCAAAATAAGGTATTTGTCACCTTGACCTTGACCTGTGACCTCTGTCATAGAAAATGCTTGTCAGGATCATATTTTCAATACTATAACACTTAGAGATACCAAACTTGGTATGTGGATACATCTTGGGATAGCGGTGTGTCGCGTACCAAAATAAGGTCACAGTGACATTGACCTTGACCTGTGACCTCTGTCATAGAAAATGCTTGTCCGGACCGTATTTTCAATACTATAACACTTAGAGACAGCAAACTTGGTATGTGGATAATCTTGGGATAGCGGTGTGTCGCGTACCAAAATAAGGTCATTGTCACCTTGACCTTTGGCCTCTGTCATAGAAAATACTTGTCCGGACCGTATTTTCAATACTATAACACTTAGAGATACCAAACTTGGTATGTGGTTACATCTTGGGATAATGGTGTGTCGCGTACCAAAATAAGGCCATTGTGACCTTGACCTGTTACCTCTGTCATAGAAAATGCTTGTCTGGACCGTAATTTCATTACTGTAACACTTAGATATACCAAACTTGGTATGTGAATACATCTTGGGATAGCGGTGTGTCGCGTACCAAAATAAGGCATTGTGACCTTGACCTTGATCTTTGACCTCCATCACAGGAAATGTCTGGAAAATGCTTGCCTGGGCCGGTGGGGGACTATGGATTGCCCTGCAATTCTTGATGCTCTTGTTTACTGCTAACATGCTACATGACCGATTAGCTCAGGTATATAAACTGAGGCCCGAGCAAAGTTTTCTATAAGAAAAGCATTGTTGTATTGCACAGTATCTAGGGTATAACAGTATATAATATTTCAAACATGACTTTTATGAAGAAGAAAAAAGTAAATTAACCGTAAGATGCAACATTTTGTTGATAATTCATTTTTAGCATAAAAACACACCAAAACACATCTAATGAAACATCTACTTGAAATATTTTATTTGATACATAGAGGATCTGACATGAGTTGTCATTTCATACAAAATTTTATTAAATGAGTTCAGGAATTTGTTATTAAGCTCGCCGGAGCGAGCCTCTGGCGAGCTTAATAACAAATTCCTGGACGAGTTTAAGGCGAGCTTAATAACAAATTCCTGGACGAGTTTAATAAAATTTTGTATGAAATGACAACGAGTGTCAGATCCTTTTTATCACATGGCTCAAAAACGACAAGAAACTTGCAATTAAACCCAACCAATCAAACCAGAACGATACCTCCGACAAACAACATCACGTGTATAAAGCACGTGCACGGTCGCCTTGTATTACACATGGTTAATATAAGGAAATACGTAATGGGTATATTATATGGAATACAAGCAGTTCCATGTGATAAATTGGTTTCCTACAAAAGCTGTATTGGGAGGGCCTCATCAACTGAAACAAAATTGAATAACACCATTTCCTCCTGCAATTGTATGTCTAACAGTGATTTATTGTTACCTATACAAATGTTCTCCTCTCCCAGGGATTTTTTAACCTATTCAAGTGGGGCCAAAATTCGGCCTCTTAATAAAAGTGACAGACTTTACATAGTTTGTATGTTAAAATAAATAAATTCTAAAACCTGATTGATATTTTACATAAAACAGTTTAATGAAATGTTCCCCTTAAAAAAACATTCCCCTATACAGTGAAAATTAAGCTATTTCCACCCCCCCCCCCCCCCCACCCACCCCAAACCCCAACCCCACACCCCAATTTGGACAGTCTTGTGCTTCTTTTGCCCAAAATCAGCAGGCCTAGCTTTCTTGAAAAAAGCCATGCTCCCCTAAATACATTAGGCTGGAAATACGTCCTTAATAAATCAATATAGTAAATTATGTTACCCAGATAAAGATCAACAAGCAGAACTAAATTCATTAGATGTAAATTTGTCTTGCAAAGTGGAGATTCAAACTGCCTAGCTCAACTGGCTGGTGTCAGTGTATATACCTACTGGCTAGAGTAACAAGAAATGTCACAGAAAGTGACAAAAGGCCCTCGAAAAGGTTAACTCGTTTGACCTTTGACCTCCAAGTGTGACCTTGACCTTTGAGGTGCCGACCTGATTCATGCACGCTACATACCTTCTCATGGTAAACATTTGTGTGAAGTTTCATGAAAATCCCTTCAATACTTTCAAAGTTATGGCTGATGACATGATTGTTTTGGAAGGAAGGACGACAAACAGAGGGTGCGATTACTATATGCCCCTTCCTTTCGGGGGTATAAAAAGTAAAGTATATATTTTATTTCTACGGGTGAAAGATTAGGATTTCTCAGTAATTCATAATCACTAAATATTAATAACTAATTTGGAACAATTGAATTGAATTGGGTTTTAAGGTGCACCAACACATGACAGGTTATATGGCACCTAACAGGCTCATCCTCCATGTACATCGAGATAAAATATGGAAAATGGACCTAGAACCTTCTCACCCTGAACTGCAGAGTTGCTGCAAATTCTATCGTAGAAACTCCAATTACGCCACTGGAGCCACGTTTATTGTTTTTCTGCCACTGCTCTTTTGATTAGTCGTACTTAGCGGGTTTAGGGTTAAATTAAGGCAGCGTGAAATTTGGAGATAATTGCATATTTAAGTGGCCTTGACCTTTACCCACGGACAGCTGGAGGACTGGGTCATTTAAATAAGGTGAGCAATAATGTCCAGTGATATATATACTGAAAGGAAAACGAAACGCGACATGGCAATTTCGCTATATATTGTATATACTACACAATTCCATATATATTCCAAGGAAATCCCAAGATGTTTTGTAAGAAAAAAAAAGTTGCAGTTAGAGAAAGGACACAACTGTGATGTTGGTGTTTTAATCACAGTACACGTTGTAACAAGCAATTCATAAATGCTGAAGTTCCTCAATTGAGCCAGTTCAGTTCTGTATTTAACGTAAAAGAGTTTGCACAATTTTGCATCCTGTCAATGATGAAACTTTGCAGGAATACTATTTGCAGTGTTATGTGTTGTTTAAGTCTTTTTTTCCGAAAGGAAAGATCTTACGTAGCCATGTACCATTCGATTAAAAGCAGCATATTGTACGTACAATATATAGCGGAAATTCCCGTGTCGCGTTTATTTTTCCTTTCAGTATATATATGAAATTCAAAAAGACCACAAAATTATAAGAATTAATGTCAATTGTTGATGCTGGATACAATCTCTGCCAATATTAGCAGTGCTTGTGTCTTGTTATTTTGTGGGTTTTTTTAAAAGTGAGACAAAAAGGTACATGAATGAGTCTTGCATGCATGATACAGCATAGAAAAGATATCTAAGGATTTCTCACCTTCACTAAATCTGCCGACTTGTATATAATTTCAAAATGCTAAGTTCAGTTGTATCTCCATTAAAACTCAGCACACAGGCTTTCGTCCATTGTGGGCAGTGCGTGAAAACGGGACAAATGTTGACAATCCTTGTTCCTGTAAGAAATATACATTACTTCAGTCTTTAGGCCAAAAAAATAAATAGGTGTGTTTCCTAATGCATGCTCTAAAAAAATAGGGTCGGTAGGTAGGCATTTTCTTCTTTTTTATTTTGGAGCAAGATGTGAGATTCTACATGTATTTATCTCATAAACCCCATACAAGTTGATTATACAGCTGAAAGTTTCTCTGTGATGTCAGTTTACCTCAATATATTGTGATAAATCATTGTTCAGAACAAATTTAAAAAAAAGGGTCGACCCCTTAAAAATAGGGTCGGTCGGGCCACTGGAAACACAGGTTGTTGTTTTTTTGGCCTTACCTGGAAAACATAACCTCGTGTCCTGTACCTATTTAATTCTAAAGTACCTCTGTGGCCGTGACAGTAAAGCTGCTGAGTTTGAAACCTTCTCGCTTCTCACCGCTGTGGGTTCAAATCCCACCGGGAGCCCAACTTGTGAGGAAGTGTCAATTTTTAGGATAGCAGAAGGTATACAGTACTGATTCTACTCAGGAAAAAGTGGGTGGTTTGCCTCCACCATGAAAAAATCTAGCCTAAAATGTGCAGAAAATGACATAAATAGAGGATCTTAAACGAGTTCCATTTCATATAAGATTTATGAAACAAGTTATGAATTATTTTAATTTTAACGAGCCTTTTGGCGAGTTAAAATTAAAAATAATTCATAACGAGTTTCATAAATCTTATATGGAATGGGAACGAGTTTAAGATCCTTTTTATCACATAACATTGCAATCAAATTAGTAAAAATTAATTCAGATGAACATAGAACCGCCACGACGTCAGACACACTTTAGCGCCAAAACGTCATAAAATATGTGACGTCGTAACGTCGCGTCTCACACATAACGTTGCTTATAAATGAGTTCGTGTTTTACCTCTTTACAAAATAGCAGTTTACGCCAACTTTTTAACAAACCAACAACAATGTTTTGTATAACGTGCATTATTTGTAAGAACTGTCACAAATAATAAGTTTATGACTCAGATCTGGGTGAATTTGAAATAAATAAAATAGTTTCAGTTAATAAACTTGCGTAGTGTTACAGGCTTAACTCAACCAATCAAAATCGATATTACATGGGTATTCGACACTGCTGACAAGGGACGTTATGTGATAAAACTCTATTCAACCCACCCACCTATTTAATTCTAGCATTTCGGGATTTATTTGCCTTCAAAAATATTGACTTTATGATGGTCATAGTAATCATTTATTGTTCTGTTAATTATGCTCGAGGGTTGGGTTTATGTAATTTACTTTCATTAATAATGGTCTCCGTGGCTGAATGGTTAACAACGTTGCATTGTAAACCCCTCTCACCGCTGCGGGTTTGAATCCCACTGGAAGCTCGACGTGTAATTGAGGAAGTGTCGATTCTTACGGATGGCGGGAGGTGTACAGTACTGGTTCTTACTCGGGAAAAGTGGGTGATCTGCCTCCACCACAAAAAATCGACTGTCATATATATAACCTAATGTGTTGAACATGACGTAAAACACCATACAAAGCAAACAAACCATTAATAATGGAAGTAAAATGAAAATTTGAATTGTTGTTTAACGGCTCACCAAAACATTAATTATCTTAGTACAGAGATGTTGAATTGAATTGAATTGAATTGGATTTTATAGTCGCACCAACAGCTTAGATAAGATGGCGACTTTCCAGCTTCTACTGGTGGAGGAAGACCCCAGGTGCCCCTCCGGGCAATTTTCGTGCACGGGCGGGCACCTGGGTAGAACCACCGACGTTCCGCAAGCCAGCTGGATAGCTTCCTCACATAAAGATTCCTAGGCCCCTGAGGGATCGAACCTACAGCGGTGAGGGGCAAGTGATTGCAAGTCAGAGACTCTAACAGAGATGTTCAAACCAATCACTTATACCACATGTATAAGGTAAGATCGCTTAAGGGAAGTACATCAGGACTGGTATTCTTTTTAGAATTGTTCAAATACATTATTTTTGTATTAAATTGACAAAAACAAACTAAATGAGCCATTAACCACCAACATAAATTACACTGACCATTTCAAATAAAAGCCTGAATTAAGTATTTCCTAACTATAGTTACGCGCCAGGTTTAGCTATTTTAAACTTGGCCGTAAACAAATGGCAATGTATTGTAACGTGAGAGTCGTGTGTATATATCACCGAGGTGCTCGCATGACAGCTATTTATAACTTCGGGATTCCTATATGGCCTGGTAAGTTATAATTGTCCATTCTTATGCTTTGTTAAAGGAAATTGGGGTTGTTTTTTGGGGTTTTCTTGTTGTTTTTTGTATGGTATTTTATGTCATTTTCAACACGTATGGTTATATATGATGGTTGATTTTTTTTTGTGGTGGAGGCAGACCACCCACTTTTCCTGGGTAGAACCAGTACACCCAGATCAGCCTGTGAGTAACTTGCAGGCTGATCAGGGTTTACAATGGACGGCTGCTGATCTGTGAGTAACTTGCAGGCTGATCAGGGTTTACAATGGACGGCTGCTGATAAGTCATTTTCCACAAAACACCCCTTTGTCACATAAATGGAATGGTCTTAATTCAAAGAAAGAACAGTCCATTATATATATGTAGCGGGTTAAGGGTTATAATATAAATGTGTTTCTCCAGCTGTTAAACAACAAATCTTCTACAAAGAATTAAAATATTCAAGAAATAAATACAGTGCTTGCAGTAGTAGTGGACCATACATATAGTGATCCTTTACTACCCAATACACTGTATTAACCAAACACATAGTGATCCTTTACTACCCAATACACTGTATTAACCAAACACATAGTGATCCTTTACTACCCAATGCACTGTATTAACCAAACACATAGTGATCCTTTACTACCCAATACACTGTATTAACCAAACACATAGTGATCCTTTACTACCCAATACACTGTATTAACCAAACACATAGTGATCCTTTACTACCCAATGCACTGTATTAACCATACACATAGTGATCCTTTACTACCCAATGCACTGTATTAACCATACACATAGTGATCCTTTACTACCCAATGCACTGTATTAACCATACACATAGTGATCCTTTACTACCCAATGCACTGTATTAACCATACACATAGTGATCCTTTACTACCCAATACACTGTATTAACCATACACATAGTGATCCTTTACTACCCAATGCACTGTATTAACCATACATATAGTGATCCTTTACTACCCAATGCACTGTATTAACCAAACACATAGTGATCCTTTACTACCCAATACACTGTATTAACCAAACACATAGCGATCCTTTACTACCCAATACACTGTATTAACCAAACACATAGTGATCCTTTACTACCCAATACACTGTATTAACCATACATATAGTGATCCTTTACTACCCAATACACTGTATTAACCAAACACATAGTGATCCTTTACTACCCAATGCACTGTATTAACCATACACATAGTGATCCTTTACTACCCAATGCACTGTATTAACCATAAATATAGTGATCCTTTACTACCCAATGCACTGTATTAACCAAACACATAGTGATCCTTTACTACCCAATGCACTGTATTAACCATACACATAGTGATCCTTTACTACCCAATGCACTGTATTAACCATACATATAGTGATCCTTTACTACCCAATACACTGTATTAACCAAACACATAGTGATCCTTTACTACCCAATGCACTGTATTAACCATACACATAGTGATCCTTTACTACCCAATGCACTGTATTAACCATACATATAGTACCCAGTGCACTGTATTAACCATACATATAGTGATCCTTTACTACCCAATGCACTGTATTAACCATACATATAGTGATCCTTTACTACCCAATGCACTGTATTAACCATACATATAGTGATCCTTTACTACCCAATACACTGTATTAACCATACATATAGTGATCCTTTACTACCCAATGCACTGTATTAACCATACATATAGTGATCCTTTACTACCCAATGCACTGTATTAACCATATAGGGCCATGTTTTATTAAACATCTTACAATAAGTCTCAAATTTTAAAATCGTTCACTTGTTTCACCTAAGCATTCTGTGTAGACAACTAGGTGTTCACGTAGTGCAGAATATCACATGCATAAGAAAATGAAATGAAATCACATTATTTAAAAAGTGTTATTAATAGTAAAGCATTTAAGGAATTGATTTACGACCAAAATGGGTGTAAGCTGTTTCATAAAACGGTGCCCTGGTTATTGCTGGCTGGTGTTGCAGACTTGACAATAGCAGTGTTTATCTAATGATTACATCAAGAAGTAG
>JAWPHD010018276.1:0-40617 GCA_037043455.1 Cyrtodaria siliqua | reverse complement strand
CAAAAAATTCAACCTTGGAAAATTTACGTAAAAGGCGTCGTGCGAAAAAACAACGTAAAAAGGATAATAAAAAATTACAAGTTAATGATGAAATACCAAAAGTTAATGATGTAAAATTGCACAAAGTTGATAATAAAATATATAAAGAACTAAAACTAGTTGACAAACCAATATGTGGTTATTTCAAAGCATATGAAATATCTGCTACAGAATATAAAGATCCAAGAAAACTACTACTTGATAAAAAATCTATCATAACGAAACAAATAACCAAAGAGTTAAAAAATAATGGAATAAAATTTCAGTTAGGTCTTACCGTAGAACTATTTAAAGATGATGGTGCAACAAAAAAATACACCACAGCAGTATTACATAGTGAACAAAATACAGTTTTATCGCCTGAAAAAATAAATGAGTTATATGATGAATCATCTGATGACATACAAGAAAGTTTAGAAAGATTTACTAACACAGCATCAGGATTAGAAATTGATTACTGCGTTACACTTTATTTGAATTTTGCAAAGTACGAACCACTAAAAGGTTCTTCATACATTCCTTTACATAAAGTAATATCTGATAAAAAAGCAATTATAAATGTTAACAATAAAGATGATAGATGCTTGGAAGTAGCATTGGTTTCTGCTTTGTGGACTGATAAAAACAATCCAACTAGGATGTCTAGTTACAACAAACACATGGGTAAGTTAAACATGAAAGGTATTGCTTGCCCAACTCCGATTTCAGATATTTCAAAAGTAGAAAAACAAAACAATCTTGCCATTAATGCTTACGGGTATACAGTATCAGAAAAAATTAAAAAGGTATCTGTTTTTCCATATAAAATATCTGAGCAGCCGAAGGACATAAAAAGAATTAATTTGATGTTAATCTCTGAAGATACTGAAGTTGAACCAGAAAACGAAGATGATCCAAACAACGAAGAAGGGATCATAGATGATAATTACAACCCTGATGATAATCACGAAGTCAAAAAAGAAACAAAATATCATTGGTGCTGGATTAAAGACCTAAACAAATTACTTTATGATCAAAACAAACATCATGGTAAAACTTACTTTTGTGATCGTTGCCTTCATGGCTACTCCGATGAAAAACTACTTGAAAAACACAAAGAAGACTGTGAAGGTATTAACAAAAACTCTTGCCGAATCGAGATGCCAAAAAAAGGTACAATTACCAAATTTAAAAATCATCAAAATCAGATGCCTGTGCCTTATGCAATATATGCTGATTTTGAGAGTATAATCAAACCAGAATCAACTAAATTTGGAAAGAAATCTAAAATCACAAGTGTGCACGAAGCTTGTGGATTTGGATATCAAGTTGTCAGATATGATGGTAAAACAGAAGAACCTGTTATTTACAGAGGTGAAGATACTGTTGAAAAGTTTTTAAATCATTTGGAATGTGAAAAGAGCAAGATCAATAATATATTTGCTCACCCGAAACCATTAATCATGACACAGCAGAATGAAATAGATTATGAAAAAGCAACACACTGCTGGATATGCGAAAATGAAATAGGTAGGAAATGTGGCAAAAACTGTAAAGTAAGAGATCACTGTCATTTTACAGGAGAATACAGAGGTGCAGCACATAAAAACTGCAACCTAAAACTAAAAATAAAACCAAATAAAACAATCATTCCTGTTATAATCCACAACCTCAAAGGATATGATAGTCATTTGATAATGCAAAAAATACATAAAATGAAAGGTAATATAACATGCATCCCAAACAACGCTGAAAAGTATATTTCATTTAGTGCCGGACAACTTAGATTTTTAGACAGTTTCCAATTTATGGCTTCGTCTCTGGAAAAATTGGTTAAAGCAACAGACAAATCTGATTTCAAAATTACCAAAAATCAGTTTGGAGAACAAACAGATTTACTTTTACGAAAAGGTGTTTATCCATACGAATATATGGACAGTATGGAAAGATTTAAGGAAACGCAATTACCGCCTATAGAAAAGTTTTACAGTAGTCTTTCAGATGAAAGTATAAGTTCCAAAGATTACGAATACGCTCAAAAAATATGGAAAGAGTTTAACTGTAAAACTCTTGGAGACTATCATGATTTATATCTAAAAACTGATGTAACTCTGTTAGCAGATGTGTTTCAAACTTTTAGAAAAACATGTATGAGTGCATACAAACTTGATGCTTTACATTACTATACAGCACCTGGATTATCTTGGGATGCTTTACTTAAACATTCAAAAATAGAATTGGAACTTTTGACAGACATTGACATGCACTTATTTATAGAAAAAGGTATGCGTGGTGGAATTAGTATGGTATCAAAACGATATGCCAAAGCAAACAATCCACATGTAGTTGATTATAACCCTAACAAGGAAAACAACTTTTTAATGTATTATGATGCTTGTAACCTCTATGGTTGGGCAATGAGTCAACCGCTTCCATATTCTGGCTTCAAGTGGGTGGAATCAGAAACCTTGCCAGAGTCAAAAGAAGGAAAAGGATATTTTCTAGAAGTTGATTTGGAATATCCAAAAGAACTTCATGAAGCTCACAATGACTATCCGCTTGCACCGGAAAGATTAGCAGTGAAAAAAGAATGGTTGTCTGAATACCAAACAGATCTGTTAGAAAATAATGGCATGATAAATACAGAACAACTAGTTCCCAATCTTAGGGACAAAGAAAAATATGTGATACATTACAAAAACCTGCAACTGTATTTATCTTTAGGCATGAAACTAAAGAAAATACACAGAGTATTAGAATTTAATGAAAAAACATGGATGGCATCATACATAAATTTAAACACAGAACTCAGGAAAAAAGCTAAATCACAATTTGAAAAAGATTTTTACAAGCTTATGAATAACTCAGTATTTGGAAAAACAATGGAAAATTTAAGAAAGCGAACTGACATAAAATTAGTAAGAACTGACGGCTCTGAAAATGAAAAAATAAGAAAAATAATAGCCAAACCCAACTTTAACAGACGTATCAAATTTTCAGATGAATTATCAGCAGTACATGTAAACAAAACAAAATTAACATTAAACAAACCAATTTATGTTGGAATGGCAGTATTGGATTTATCAAAGTACCATATGTATGATTGGTATTATAATACTTTGAAAAAAAGGTACAAAAATAACTGTACTTTATTATACACAGATACTGACAGCTTGCTTGTAGACATCAAAACAGATGATGCATACAAAGACATGGCTGAAATGAAAGATGAGTATGACTTGAGTGATTATCCTCAAGATCACCCAATGCATGATGATACAAACAAAAAAGTATTGGGTAAAATGAAAGACGAATGTGCTGGTGTTGCTATAGCTGAGTATGTTGGATTAAGACCCAAGCTATATTCTATTTTGAGAGCGGATGAACAACTTATTAAAAAAGCAAAGGGTGTAAAAACTTATGTAGTCAAAAAACAAATAAATTTTGAAAACTACAAGGATGCACTATTTAACAAGAAAAAATACACCCATGAAATGAATATGTTGCGATCAATAAAGCATCAAATATATGGTATAACAGTAAACAAAGTTACACTATCACCATTCTACTCAAAAAGATACATCCGAGAAGATGGAATTACAACTGATGCACACGGTTTCTACAAAAACTTATGAATTTTGGTATCAGCAGGAACAATAAGTAATTCTTCTTTGACAAATCCTCTTTGTGGCGCTGGTGCTTTCAAATAATAAACTCTTATACCTTGCGTCACCATATAACTTTTAATCTTGTGAATATCTACACTCCACATTGGATCAGTTGCTCTGCGTCTTCCACCTTCTTGTTCCCCGGGTTGATATAAATATCTCACACTTGCGTTCATACAGATAGGATCATCTTTTAATATTTTTGTTTCAACAAGAGGAGGCTTTTTTGTCTCCGCATTTATGGCTTTAACAACTTCTGGTAATCTCTTTACCCATTCTCTATTACGTTTTTGAGAATCTATTTCCTTAGCATACTGATAACCAAACAATCTCTCAGCTAATGTTCTGTTAAATCTTTCCACTAAAGCTTGGTCTCTGTGTATTTCTGTTCTGCCTCGTCTGATATTTACTTTGTGTTTTGCCATCAACTGTGATACTGCACCCATAAATTCTCTGCCTGGATCCACTTGTAATAACTTTGGATATTTTAGATGCCGACTGTATATTTTCTCAAATGCTTTGGCAACTTCTTTGCTATCCTTGGAAGTCAGTGGCTCTGCTTCTTTGTATCTACTTGCAATATCAACCACAGTCAATGCATATTTATATGTCTTGCGTCCACGACCAAAGCCAAAAGTATCATGCGGTAAAAATAACAAATCGGCTTGATGCACTCCATTCTTAGTAGAAACATCAAACCTGGGTCTAACTATTTTCTTCGGCGCAGGTAAATAAATCTGCCACACAGCTTGTTTCTTTAAAAATTCTAATGCCTTTTTTTCACTAACACCAGCCTCTTTTGCTAATTTTTTAACTGCTGTGTAACCTCTCCAAAATCCTTTTGGGCTGTAATAAATCTTTTCCATTTTTTCTACTAAAGAATAAACTTTATATAACTATAAAGAAAAAATGGAAATCACAACTGCACAATTTGATGAACTGCTTGAAGAGCAATATCAAAATAGCACAAAGAAATGGACAGACTTGGAACTAAATAAAATATACAAAATTACAGATACGAAAATAGTAGATACTGAATATGGTCCATCCATGGTATTGACATTATTAGACAACGGTGAAGTATGGGCGCCTGATCATCTTAAAAATAAATTAGAGAAGAGTGCTAAACCACCATATTATATTCGACCACTTGGATTGAAACCATGTAAAAACAACAAAAAAAATAGGTATCATGCATATGACTTAGTCTTTTCAAAGTAAACTTAGTCATTTCAAATCCAAAAAAAATCTAAAGTAATTATAGTTTTAAACTATTTTTTTTATGAAATCAATTTGTACGCCACAAATCCAGTTGCAGCCATGCCCACCACAATAAACGTAATTTCTCTATTCTGTTGATCCGGAGATGGTGTATAAAAATCACTCAACTTGGGCTCTGGTTCCAAAAGCAAATGTTTACCAGTTATGTAATAATACTGTTTCATAGCTTGGTCCACATCATCAAAAGTCTGCTTTGCATGATGCTCTTTTTGCAGTTGCTTATTAATAAAATCTAATCTCTCTGTTCTTTTTTTATTCCACTCTACTTGTGCTGCGTTTAATTGTTCCACTGCTTTGTCATGCCTTTGTCTTTCCTCATCTGAATGACTTCCCATTTTTGAAAAGAAATAATTTGAACCAGTAAACGCTAATGCATTTGTTAATGCGCCACCAATCATCATTGCTACTACACTTGCCATTTTTTTATATATATATATTTTTTAAAATTATTTCATAATATCCGCAGGAATAATACCTTGCTTAATCAACATATCCCTCGTAGCCATTGCTAACATTATATCCACAGACAGCATCCCAAAATCTGTCATATTAAAATCTACTTTAAGGGCTGGTCTTTTTAGTAGTTTTTTGCCAATCTCAGAATATCCAACAGTTAGAAGTGTTTCCACTCCTGCATGATACATCATATTTACAATTTGTTTTCCGTCAATACTTGCTGCCATTTTTTTTATATGATTATTTTTTTTAAAATTAAATTATTAAATTAAATTATTAAAAATCAAACGGGTCTTTTGGTGCAACATGAACAGGTTGCACAGCTACAGGTTGCGTAGCAGTTTGAGTAGCAGATTTTTTGTTATAAATATACAAACCCAACCCAGCAACGCCTAATAAAACCAGACACGGTGGAATATAATTTTTGTATACGTTTATTTTGATTTTTTCTGGTTCTTCTTCATCTATTGTTATTTTTGTTATCTGTCCTGCATCTCTTGCATCTTGTGCATCCTGCTCTATCTGAAGCAAACGCTTTGCCTTCCTTGCCGCTGCTCCTTTTTTTCCAGCCTCTACTCGTTTTAGATTTTTTACTTTTTGTTGTTTAACAGATTGTGTATCAACTTCAACTGGTATAACTTTACTCTCTTGGTTCTCCACTTGATTCTTCATTTTTATTATCTATAATTTTATTTTTATTAAAATCAATATGTCTAACAGTTGTCAGTATTGCTGTAAATGGTGCTAAGCACATTCCATACCTGTAATACAACTCACAACAAGCACTTGTCAAAGCATGATTAATAAATGGGTCTTCTTCCAAATCTTCTATCAGCTTTGGTGGATTGGTTACATTAAAATATTTTGATACTCCAATCACATACAAGTTAATAAAAGAATTGCCTAAAGTTTTAGTCATGCTTGCCCCAAGCCTTGCTTCATATCTGCAGTAAAGTTTGTTAATTTCATCTGGTGGCATGCCATCTATGTTTGTGAGTTGTATGTCTTTACCCAAATATTGACGACTACCGCCGCCAGCCACTATAGCTGATAATCTTTCTTTTTTTGTTTCTTGTTGCTTTGATTCATCTGGTTCCGTCTGTTCCGATATATTTTGTAATAGTTCTTCCGCATTCATTTTTATATTATTAATTTTATTTTTTATCTTGAAATAAATATAAAATACAAAACAACTATCTGCGATATTCATGCAACTAGTAATTGTTAGTATTGTTAATAGCATTTTTATTAACATTGTTATTTTTTCTATTAACATTATTAATTTGCTGCAAGCATTGCTATTAGCATTGCTACTTTACTATGAGCATTGCTATAAGCATTACTATATTTTCTGATATTTTCATTATATTTTCATGTCAGTATTGCTATTAACATTGCTGTTAGTATTACTATTAGCAACAAAGCAATGCTGTTAGAAAAAAAGAATTGCTGGTAGAAATTATTCAACCCAATAACCAGTTGGTTGGTCAGTTCTCAATATCAACTTCGAATATTTAGTCTTAGCTAAAGCTTTTTTTATTCTGGTTCTCTCCTCCAATGTCGGAATAACATCATTTTCTCTCAAACAATTTTCATAACTATCTCTGTCCTTGGTGTAAAACATACACAACCATTTTACTTGATCCCTCAAATCTTTCAATACAGAATTATATCTCTGTGAAATAACCCATACTGATTGTTTAGCGTGACGACCAGAGAATGCCAACTCTGACAACATATCTTTTTTCTTTGTTAATTCTTTTGTGGCTGAGCAATCGTCAATAATGTATAATGTGGGCTGGCCAGCATATTGTTTGAAAAAGAAACGCAACAGTTCTTGTAACATTTCTTTACCGTTGCTAACGGGATTGACAATTATTATTTTTTTATCTTTTGGGTTTTTTACATCACCTATCCAAGATCTATTTTTATAAGCCTCGTTCCACTCTATGGTTGGACACAATATAATTATATGTTCAAAAACTCCAACATACTCTTGTTCAAGTATGTCAAGAACAAACTCTGTTTTACCACAGCCTGTCTGACCACAAATAATGGCACTGTGTGAATATTTAGGATATTTTTGTTGCAAACTAGTATCCTGCTTCTTTGAATCTTCCATCTTCGAAATTGATTTGCGCATCTTGTATTATATATAGATAAATATTTAAAGTTTGATCTGCATCTGCTTTTTTATTTATTAATATCGTTATGCCTTCACTACCGTTTTCTATTCTTCTTCCACTGCCGTGTAATAAATTGTCCTCACATGTTCTAAGGTCAAGCCACAAAGCATATGATTTTGTCAAATAAGTCTCAAGAGAAACATTGGTAAAGTTTAAGTCCCTTGCTACTATTTCTGTCTCTTTGTTTCTTTTTGATGTTAAAGCAAAATATTTGTTGATTTCATCCCAATGTTGATATGCCTTCATACCCTGACTATACAACTGATTTGGTACTCCCTCTATTGTCATTTCAACCTTTTCAATCTTTGGGTTGTAATAGGTTTCTGTGTCTGTTCTTTCTGGGTCTTCAAACAGCATTAAAATACCTTTCATGCTTCGTGCTGGTACATTAATGTTGATGTTCCAAAGAGTATCAGATTTGTTTGCTATTATTTTTCTATGTCGCAAGATACGATCATACATAAATGACATCTTACCACTGATTTGCTGTCTTATTTGTCTGGCTAATTCAACATCACTCACCGTATCAAATTCCAAGCAGATATTTTTGATTACATAAGATGCATCAGCATCGCTGCTTTTGATAACTTTGTTATAATCGTTAAACGTTAATTCATATTCTAACCTATCACCAAGCCCCGCTTGATAAAATGGCATATGACTTTCTAACATTTCAAAGTCCAGTGGAATACAAAATCTATTTCCATAAGCTGCTGCTATAGCTTCATCTCCGGTGTCTGAGGAAGCATCTCCCGCGCTAACTCTATGTTTTAACATGTTTGGTTTACCAATACCTTGGTAAGCTATGTTTTGTCGTTCGCTAGGGCTTTTCCATAAATCTACATAACAATGATATATATCACTGTCATCTATTGACATGACTTCGTTGCCACTTATTCTTATTGTCATTTTTTTCACAATTGTTCTACCCAGATTTTGAAATAGAGTAGCGTTGGCGTCTGTTCTGCTTTTAAGTTCTATTTCAAAGGCAAGACGAGCAGTACGTGGAACTATCACATCATTAGTACTTAGATTGGGAAATCTTACAAGCAGTTGCTGGTTTTGGTCTATTGTTGATGGATTATTAGTTATTACTACACTTGTGCGGATGCCTTTGGCACCATGAGGCTCTCTTAGTTTTCTATGAGGGCTGAGTTTGTTTCCGTAAGCCGACATTGTTTTATTTTTTAAATGTATTTTTTAAAATTAAATAAAATAAACAATGGCTGAAGGAGGATTTGAAAATCCTGCGTTCGATATTGAAACTATAACAGAAGAAGACTTAGATAGACTTGACGAAGAAGAAGACGAATTCATACAACCTAACTCAGAATTTCAGAGACAAATTGTAAATGAAAATAACTATATTGATCAGCTTCAAGGAGAAGATAAAACAGAAGAACAGCTTACACAAAAAAAGTTGTTAGTAGAACAATTTTTTACTGAAGTTAATGCTGAAATCAGCGGAATTGATTATAAAAATGATTTTAGAGTGGCTAAGGACGAAATTGGTAGTACAATATTATATGCAGTTGGAACGGATGATGTTCCACTTACCTATTATAAGGGAAATAATCCAAACGAACCAATCAAGTTTTATAAGCTGGACACTTTAATTAAAAAACATGGTATTGATTTTACCAGAAATATTTTAAAAGATTATGATTTATTAGTTCCACGTGAAAGAATTGCTCAGGGCAGGGCAGAATTAGCAGAATTAGCAGACTTGACAAAAACAAAAAATACCCTCACAAAAGCAGGAGAAGATATACAAATGCAAACTTTTTCAACAACTGAAGATGTACAAAATACAGTAGATGCCGTAAATACAATTGAGAGTAATTTGAGTAATATAATAGATGAAACTCATTCTAAAACTGCTGTTCAAACACAAACAGAAGGTCTAACAATGCGAGAGATACGAGGTTTAGATAAGGTATTGCAAAGCTTTCGTGGAGAACTTACTAATAATCTCTCAAAGCTCACTGAGCTTGATAAAGACATAACAAAAGAAAAACAAAAATTAGAACAAGTTAGCACCCCCGGGCAGGAGGATGAGTTTCAACAAGAGCGCATACGTGACAGAATAAAAAATTTAGAAGATGAAAGAAGTGCGCGACTTGAAGTGGCGAGTGAAAACAAAGAAGCATTACGCAGTCAAATAAACAGGATAAAAGAAACTATAAATAAGGTGTTAAAAAAAGACACAACATTGGGTGAGAGAATCAAAACCTTGTTTAGGGAGCAAGGTATTACTATTGTTAGTATTTTGACTGCCTTTGGTATGATTATTGGGGTATTAGTTGAGACCATTATTCCTACAACAGGAGGAGGGACTGCACCTGTTCCAACTCCAAAGCCTGATCCATCAAGTGTAAAAGATTGGATAAAAAAACAACTATTTAATCTTGGTAAACTTCTTGCCAACCTAGCTGGTAAAGCTGCTGCAGCACTTCCAGGAGTTATTGGTGCAATAGTATCATGGCTTTTATCTGCAACAGGTAATGTTATTAATTGGCTTGGTAACAATCTATGGGCTCTGCTTGTGTTTGTTTCTGGGTTGTTGTATGTGGCAGCCAAAGAGTGGTTCAGTAAATCTCGTAAATAAGTAATGCAGCAAGACCTATTACTATGGTACCAACAATTATAGTTGTTTTGTTATCTTCGTGTTCAATCGCTATTTTTTGTATTTCTGGTGGGTTATGTTTCAAAGTTTTATGTATTGATGATTTATCAAAGTCAGAATGTTCCGGTAAAAATTTCTTTGTTGTGGTGCCTTGAAAAGGTTGAATTATTTTTGGTGGCACTGGTTTTACATTTACATCATTGTTCAATCCTAATGCTTGTGCATCGGTTGCTATTACAATTTCATTATTGTAGTCTTGTATTATTCCAATTTTTAATTCCATGTCGCTCGGAGACATGTACAATCCACTTCCATATACAAAATTTACTTTACTTCTTGCATATTTTAAGGTGTTTTCATATCTTGAAATTTGACTGGGCAAGTCGATTGGGCTATTTATTGCGTCCTCTACATTTGCTAAAAATTGTTTCTGTGCGTCAAATGCTGTTCCAGTTCCAAGTATATCTGTTCTTGTTTGTGATTGTGAACCAAGAATTGCCCAGCAGTATGTTCTTATGCTGTCATTGATTCTTTCTACTCCAGCTCTTGTAAATCCAGATGAACAATCTAGTATAAAAGTAGACCAGCTGTTGTCAGCCTCAGATCCTTGTGCAATGTAATCAATGTGATATGTTTTATCACTCTCATAGACTGTAAAACTCATCGTTTTGTTGTCGTATACAGTATTTACCAAAGGATGATAACCAATATGTGTCCAGTAATTGTAAATTGTTCCTAGACCATTATTATAGCTTTGTTTCTGTCTCCAGTCTGAATTTAAGTCAACGTTAAACTCCTTGCATATTCTCTCGTATGCGTTTCGGTTATATGTGTTATTAAACGCATTCCAATTTGAGTCTTGCGGTAATGCTACACTCATCTCAAATAATATTCTTCTGACTTGGTAATAGACATGAAATCGAAATAACGAACCAACCAGAGTATCAGCTTTTAGATGATTGTTGAAATCAATACCACATCCACTGGTTGCACACCAAATAGCAAAGTTTAACTGATTCTGCCAAAATAACATCCAATCTGTTCCCCAACGTTGGACTATAGCATCTGATTTGACGTATGAAAGTTTGTATTTTTCAAAGACATTGGGAAATGATGCTTTAAAGTCTTTACCGTCTGATGTAATGACTATGTTTTGATTTATTATATCTATCACTTTCTTGCTAAAAGTATTTAAATAGTGAGCATCTGGGTTATATTTGAATTCTTCAGAAATCATTTTTATTTGTGTTTTTATATATATATATTAAAAAAATAATGTTTCATACAATTTCAAACATAGACAACTCTATTAATTTACAACAGTATATCGATAATAGAGATGGAACCAAGCGCGTTGGATTAAAAAGTTTTACATACACTATCGGTTGGTATAATATTATTCACGAAACCGCAAAGACAAGAAACCCAGCCAAAACAGAATCTTTTCCAGGTGGACTTTATAACTTTCAAGACTTGGTAAAAAAGTTTAAAAAGCTAAATGAAAGTATTATCCTGGACAGTATTGTCGAAATTGGTACAGCCATTATACATACACCAATAGAGACACGAATGTCAAGCGGTCTTTCAAAAATGCTGGGATTCAAGGACAGAAAATGGTTGACAGGTACTAATATAGGAGATTACCCAATTAATTTAGCTCCTTATAAACAGCTATATGTTCATCTGGAACAAGTTAATACGAGTAGTAATTATTTCAATGGTAAGCCAAGCACTATTATAGGTGTTGTACCTGTAGTAAATAAGGAGTTTGGGGATATAGTATATACAAGTTTTTATCCTGAATATCACTGTCTTATGAATGGTGCAATTACTGAATTGAAAATAGAAGTTAGAGATGAGTATGGCAACAAAATATATAATCACGGTTTGTCTATGAGTTGTGTTTTAGAAATTATTTAAAAAATATATTTTTATAAAAAAAACAATGAGTATATATGGACCAACAAGACCTAAAAAAACAGAAGACTTAGAGGCTTTGATAAATGATGTTCAAGATTTATATAGGCGAATTGTGCCTTTTGTTAGCCAGTTTAATCATTTAAAAAATAGAGTTGATAATCTTAAATATGGAATTATAACAATATTTGCAGAGGCTAAGGGCCCACTTGTGTTGAATAGAATACTCTCATTTGGTAATGGTGGGGCAGAATCAAATGTGGGGCATGTAATGACGCGCCGTGGACGGATTATGGGAATAGGTTTAGCATGTGAACGATTAGTTGGTGACGTAACTGTAATAGTTTCTGTCAATGGTGTTGAACAACCAAATTATGGTATAACGCTTCACATAATTCCACGCAATCATGATAACTTTGACGAACCTTTAGAAATTGGTGTTGGTTCTGTTGTTAACTTTGTATGCAAGGTTGCTAACGCTACCGCTGTAAATACGGTGGCATCATTATTAATTGAATTAATTTAATTTTTTATTCATTAATAAAAAATGAAGCAACCGACAGCACCAAGTTTATATCCTGATTTGCCAGTGGAAAATTCAGTGGAAAACGGACAAAATTATAGATTACAAAAGATTTCAGAAATTGAAAAAAAGTTAATTACAGAACGAGATATACGTCAGTCACTTTATAAAAAATATAAACGTGGTATTAATATTACAGATGGAATTGACACTACCTTAATATCAGCAGGTGTTATTATGGCTGGGATTGGATTTGTTATTCCAGTTTTGTTACCTTTGGAAATAGCAGCAATAGTATGTGGAGCTGCAGGTGTTTGCGTTAATTTTATCAGACGCAAGCTTAATATAAAAGCTCAAAAACATCACGAAATAAAAACTTTGGCAGAGGCTAAGTTAAATAGTATAAAGCAGTTAATATCAAAAGCGTTGAGTGATGCGCAAATATCTGATCAAGAGTTTAAGATGATTTTAGATGAGTTAGATAAATATTATAGTTTAAAAGAAGACACCAAACAAAAAAAGGCTAAAATAAGTGAAGCTCAAAAAAAAGAACTAGTAGAGCAGGGAAGAAAGGAAGCAATGGCAACCTTACAAAAAAGTCTAAAAAGTGTGTAATAAATTGTTTTAGTAATGTGTATGAGTACGATCCACCACCTTTGTATTCAAGGTCAGAAAATTGTTAATTTGAATGTAATTTTGATAACAAATCGACAAATTTGTTTTGTATTAAAGAAACATTTTATAATTTTAATAGCTATAAAAAAAATTTAAACTTGCAATCTTCACTACCCCCATTTTAAAAAAGTTTTAATAAATCAAGAAAATCAGCATTTTAATGCTGATTTTTGGGTATGTTGAGGTTGGTTTTATTTGGTGGAGTTTTGATGATTTGGTAGTGGGATACTGTTGTAATTTTTGGGTTGCTAAAATTACAACAGGAAGCCCAATTTACATATATATGTGTGTTTTTTAATTTCATGTTTTAATGATTTAATTTTGAGTGGTCATATTCAATATGCATATCATTATCAGAGAATTTAATATGAATGCCATTAACGGCTGATCAAAACATTATAGATTATTTAGAGCCGCACCTGAGAGAGGGGAATGATACGTGTATACTCTTGCCGAAGTTTCTTTGTTTTCTACATGACATAATGTGAATTCTAGTGCATTTAATTGCTAAATCCTATGATAATGACCCCGTGCGCAGCCCTTAAAATCTGACTAGCATAGGCTAACATTGCTTGTCGAATTTTAGGTGTGTCGTGGTTTTGGGTGGGATGATAGCCTCTGGTTCGCCCTTGTTATTTGGGGAAAAGCCAATTCAATCTGTAAGGTATGAATTGAATGTTTTTTAATGACTCATCAACACATTATTCTTTATTCGAGAGAGGAGATCACAAACATGAATCTGGAACCTGACATATACTATAACGAATATATTCTTATATATAGTTCTTTAAACTAACGTGATTGGAGGATAGACTCCAATATACAAAACCTCCCAGTTTACGTCCCCATCCGACGGACGAGGCTAATGAAAAGCGTCTTGCTGAAGAACACAAAGACGAAACTCAGTGGCGATGGTGATCTTTACCCCGGGTTCAGTGGATTTCAAGTTCTGCGGTTGTCTATAGGGCCACGCCAGCTTCTTTATAAATTATGAAGCGGTATTTAAAATATTCCTTTAAACATTTTAATGAAATTGAGACCAGACTCTTGTTTGCGCTCACAATCATCTTGTGTGTGTTTGGATGACGAGGACTACAACTGTAAATAATTAAACCTTTTGCGAGATACACACATCTTGTTAAATTGTTGTTATACACCTCGCTGCGCTCGGCATTATTTTGGCGTTTACAGCACCATTTCACCATGTTTACCACACTGTCATAAAATTGTTATAGCATATGAATTTGTAAGCGATTCTTGAAGCTTATTTCAGTATGTGATCTATGCATTTATTTAATGTTCGGGATCTCGCTTCATGCGAATTGAAAATGTCAACTAAGGTCAGCTACGAAATTGAAGAACAGGACGAATTATGGCCTGTGGGCTTTGCTTCGCGAAGCTTACCAAAATATTATTGTTTTATTTAATGTTCGGGGCTTCGCTTCGGGCGAAGCTCAATACTTTGTAATTATTAATTTATCATGAATTACATAAGTTTACTCCGGACTACATGTACAGTAACATAGCTAGGCTCAAATGACAGCATAGGCCTAGGGTTGGGGGCATGGAGGCATGATCCTCCGGACTTTTTATTTCATTTTAGAATGCAATAATTTGGTAAGTAAACTGTCACAGATGTGTATCTGAAAATATCCACATCCCCTTCCCCATTGCCAGACTGGCAAACATTGTAGACCAAAGCAATTAGCACATGTTCACTCACATGACCGTTGATGTCATGTTTACAATATCGCATGACGTCATGTTTACAATATCGCATGACGTCATGTTTACAATATCGCATGATGTCATGTTTAACGTCAGTCGCTGATGCACCAGTTACCCGTACTCAAGTCTTGACGTCACATGCTGCTTCACACAAGAAAAAAGTAAGAAATTTACATTTATACACGCTTATAGATGCAAGTCTGAATCCGCGTACCATAAGCCGTTCTGAAAAATATGAAGCAGGCCGGACGATGTAAACTCCGGACATGAAGAACGTGGTCGACATAATGTCGTAAATATGAATAATTTGGGGGTTCGCTGCGCGAAGCTTAGTGACAATATAAATGTGTGTTGTTTAATCTGTGGCTCGTTGTCGAAGACGCAACTGCTCTTTTCACCAAAACCCTTCATGATATAGCTGATCAAACTATTCCAAAAACCTCGGCAAATCCAAAACGCCCACATAAACCATGGTACGATGATGACTGCAAAAATGCTGTCAGCGATCGTAAAGCTGCATTGAATGCTTTTAACTTGCGGCCAACTCAAATTAATTTGGACACTTTTAGAGTTTTTTGTGCGAAAGCCCGTCGTACTATTAAGGATAGCAAGAGGAAATCCTGGAGATCTTATGTCTCTAGGCTGAACTCTCGTTCATCTCTTAGAAGACGTGGGACATGGTCCGGAAAATAAACAGTAAAGGTAATTCTAGTTGTGTAAATCATCTTAAAACTGATAATGAGGATATTACTTCTGTCAAAGATATTACGAACACTTTGGCAGAAACTTTTTCTAAAAATTCTTCTTCTGAAAATTGTCAACCAAATTTTCTAAAAAATAAGAAACTAAAAGAACAGAAGAAGCTGAATTTCAAGTCTAAAAATTTGGAGAAATACAATAAACTTCAGTCTCAAAGAACTTTGAGAATCCCTTAAAAAGGCTCATGATACATCAACTGGTCCTGATATCCATTATCAATTATTAAAACATTTACCTGAAACCTGTCTCTCTACACTTCTTGATATATTTAATAAGGTTTGGGTGACCGGAAACTTCCCCGATTCTTGGAAAGGATCATACGGACCCAATAAATTATCGCCCTATTGCTTTAATGAGTTGTATATGTAAAACCATGGAACGAATGATTAATGAGAGACTCATTTGGTACCTGGAATCCAACAAGCTGATAACAAAGTATCAAAGTGGATTCCGGCGCCAACGAGGCACAATTAACAGACAATCTCATTCGATTTGAATCATTTATTAGGGAAGCTTTCGTAAAGAAAGAACATCTAGTCGCTGTATTTTTTGACTTAGAGAAAGCTTATGATACTGCATGGAAGTACGGTATCATGAATGATCTTCATGACCTTGGTCTTAGAGGTCGCTTGGCAATTTTTATCGAGAATTTCTTAGAGGACAGACAGTTTCGTGTCCGAATGGGTTCAACCCTCTCTGACATGCATGAGCAGGAGATGGTGTGGATTGCTCTCTCTCTATATGTTAACGACATTGTTATATGTTATCGTGCAAAAAACGAACACTGTTGAGAGACAACTGCAACTGCAACAATGTCTGAATAAACTTCAGACCTGGTCGGATGAAAATGGTTTTAAATTTTCTAAATCTAAAACTAATTGTATACACTTTTGTCAACTACGTAAACATCATGAAGACCCTCATCTAACACTGGATGGGTCACTAATACCAGTAGTGGATGAAATAAAATTCCTTGATCTTATTTTCGACCGTAAATTGACGTTTATACCACACCTTAAATACTTGAAGGCCAAGTGCCTTAAAGCTCTTAATTTACTTAAAGTTTTTGCAAACACTAACTGGGGAGCAGATCGTAAAGTCCTCTTGCGTCTTTACAGATCTCTTATCAGATCCAAGCTGGACTACGGCTCGATAGAATATGGATCGACTCGCAAGTCGTACTTACAGATGCTCGATCCTATACATAATCAAGGATTACGACTCGCCTTAGGTGCCTTTCGTACATCACCAGCCGAAAGTCTATATGTTGAAGCTAATGAACCATCACTGTCTCATAGATGGGACAAATTAGCCCTTCATTATGCCATTAAATTAAAATCTAACCCTTCAAACCCAACTTTCGATAATGTTTTTAATCCTAGTTGTGAACCTCTTTTTGATCGAAAACCGAAGGCCATTCGACCATTTGGTCTACGTATTAAACCAAAATTAAGAGACACTGAAATCGACCTAAATTTGATTGCCAAGTACAAAGTACCACAAATTCCACCGTGGACTTTGGAAACACCAACAATTATTTTCGATTTTTGTAATAGTAACAAATTCAGTACAGACCCCACTGTCTTTCAAAGCAAATTTAATGAAATTAAATCGAAATACAGTAACTTTCAACATATATACACCGATGGTTCTAAAGATTGAGATAAGGTAGCTGCAGCAGCTGTTGTTCACAAACACAGCATAAAGAGCCGCCTGCCTGACAAGGCCTCTATCTTTTCAGCTGAACTTAAGGCAATCAAACTTGCCTTAAATTATATTCAGGAATCTGATGATGACCATTTTGTAATATTTTCTGATTCCCTTTCATCTCTTCAAGCACTGGGTAATATGAAACATGATAACCCAGTTGTGCTTCAACTTTTAGAAAAGTACAATTCTCTTAAAATTGATGTTATTATTTTCTGCTGGCTTCCAAGCCATGTAGGAATACGTGGTAATGATAGAGCTGATAGTGCTGCTAAAGCAGCATTAGGTTTACATATATCTGATACCAAATTACCTTATACTGATTTTTAAAGTTGTATTAACACATATATTCGTAACTCTTGGCAAGCCGCTTGGGATTTGTCGGTTAACAATAAACTCCATTCAATTAAACCGTTACTCAGAGAATGGCGTTCTTCTAGTAGACCCATTCGTCGAGAGGAAGTTGTCCTAGCCCGTTGCAGAATAGGGCATACACGTTATACTCATTCATATTTATTACAAGGTGAGCAATTACCAGAATGTATACCCTGCTTTGCACCGTTAACGGTCAAACACATATTGCTGGATGTGTAGACTTTGATCCTATGCGTCAAAGGTACTACAATGTTAATACTATGACCGAGTTATTTAATACTATAGATTTTAGTCTAGTTTTAGATTTCCTGAAGACTATATAAATCATTATAATATGTTCTTGTATATATTTACTTTTTATATACCCGTTTTCGAGCATTCCATTTTCGGGCATTTGTTGATTTACATATATAGTTTATATTACTACCATATCATCCCATATTTTTTAATAGTTTTATCTTGATATATTTACATTAATTTTTAATTAATCCTTCATTTCTTCATCTTTCATCGGTTTTTGCGCACAATATGACCTGTTTATGTGTCGACGTGCCGTAAAACACCATTCATTCATTCGTTTGTCGAGCTTTGCTCGCTCGTTTTGTAACCCAGTGTGTAGATTGTAGGGAATTTTAAGTCATTTCTAGTGCTGAAAGAATCTCTAAAATCCATAGAGAACTTCAAAAGTTATACTGATTTATATAAATTTGGTCAAATCCTATGCGTATCGGAAACTCGGTGACCAACCGTTCCCAAAGATCGTCTTCCCAAATCATATTGAAGGAATGATGGAGTATAAAAATTGCTTCTTCAGGGTGCTGGAAAAAGCACCCCATGGTCTAAATATTGTCTGAGATGGCTTGGTTGGAAGATTTCCCTAACACATTCCTCCTGAAACCAAACATTTTCATCATTTCCATAGTCATCCAAGTAAAAATCGGCAAAAAAAAAGTCAAAGTCCCTTTCGCTCTAAATTCATTTATTGTTTACAGTTTTCTCTCGCTAAAAGTTGTCCAAAATGTTGACTTCTTCATCCATAAACTATAATTCGTCATGTAATCACACATAAATGTATCTCCCTTACAGAAAATTTGGGTGAAAGTAAGGTAGGACATCATTTTGACCCGATTCGCATGCTCACATATGATACTAACATCACCGAGATGTTATTTGCTGCAGCAGCAGAAACCGCAAAACTGTTCAGATTTAGGGGAATGTTTATTAAATTTGCCTGCACAATGAAATGGGTTAAAACCTCGAAATATCTGCATTTTATTGTAAATAAATGAGTGGGGTTTTCCAAACGTATTTCAGCCCCAACCTATTTATATAGACCAATTGGAACACCTCGGCAATTTCCCCCAAAATCACTGTTTATGATCAAATAAAAGAAACAATACTAACAAAATGTGTTTTCTTTTTGTTCCTTAAAAAATACTATATAAAATTCGGGCAAGTAAAAAAGCTTTCAAGCAAGTGGTTTTGCTAGTTAACTTGCCCCAATGGGCAAGTGCTGCGAAAAAATTAGCGTGAAGACTGTTGAATGACAACAGACGGGTTTTCCTATACTATTTGTTTTGTTCATATTTGTGGTTTGTTTACGCAATACCAGGAGTGAGATATTATAGTCCGATAGCATCACTGGAACATCTGCTACACGGATAAGTAGGTTTTAGCGTGTATACACAATCGACACGGTGCGAAAAATGGCCAAAATAGTGTGTGAATTACTGAGATTGAGTGTGTCGGACAACCTCGGTCCGAGTCCCCAGCAGTGTACATGCACTGAGGCCCTATCTATAATACTAGGATTGAATGGGATGTTGATGGAACAGCGCTAAAACAATTGGGCTCCCATTGGGTGTGACTGATTGGCCGTGCCTATGGGTCTGCTTGATAACCACTAGGCCATTAGAGTCCTACTTATTATGTTTTTCGAGTTTACCAGAACACTAATTTTATCACCTACTGAAAATAAGATAAAATCTCAACATCTGTGCAATGGAAAATTATGAATAACTGATCTATGATCTTAGCAGTACATAGCGGTACATATGTCAATGTTGTGTCACATCCCTTCAATCAAGCTTTGCAATTTATGAATGCCAGTCAATTAATTAAAGAAACCAATGATTAAAATTGAATTAATTGCAATTTTATTGTGTCGCCTGCCTTAAGCATGGCATACACTTAGAATTAATTTTTTTGCCTTTTTAGGGGGAGCAAAGGCCTTTCTTACCCTCCCCTGCCCACCAACAAATCCACCCTTGAATATTCTGAGTACCATGCAATGGCACCCTGATAAAATGGCTACATCTCTGTAAAATGTTTAAGTATGAAATGACGCCTCAGTTAAATGAACAAGTCCGAAATGACGCCTCTGTAAAATGTTTAAGTATGAAATGACGCCTCACTGAAATTTCTAAGTCCAAATTGACGCCCGTCATCTAAAAGGACGCCTTTTGCCAGGCGGCATAAAATCATTTTGACGCCTCTGAAGAGGCATCAAAACTTCAAAAATGTTGCAGTTCTGTTCAATGACGCCCGTCAAATTCTAATTCCCTCTACTTTCCAGGCGGAATCCGCCTAGTTTCCGGGTAGAACAGCCTCGATATTTTGTACAGGTTAATGACTGTATTGTGTGGGTGGGGTGTATAATGGACAATGATGGCTATGGTGTCAAAAGAGTTAAATGGCCAGATGGCAATAGTTATTTAGAAAAGGCACATAGGGTTTCCTATATGCTTGAAAGGCGTGTGTTAAAAAGTCAACCACCTCAGATGGATGGTGTGGGTCAGTTGCTTGAAGTTAGACATCTGTGCCACCAAAAGGCTTGCATAAAGAATTCACATCTGGTCCTTGAAAATCATGAGACAAACATGTCGCGACTTCATTGCCTGGCAATTGGACACTGCAGTCTCCAGCATGTTCCTTCCTGTCTACTCGATCACTGATTGTTTGATTTTGCGTAAGAATGCTCTGGTTTATTTATGATCTTTAACGTTTTACGTAGTTGATTGGTGTTTTTGTTTTTCAGAAGACGGTGCGGTTGCTTCAGTAATTGAGCTTTGATGTATTTTACTTTTTCCTGATGTTTCTCGTACAACTTATATAGTCGCACTCGTCTCATTTTGCGTTTTTGTCGTCTCTCCATTGATAGATTCTTTCTGTTTTTCAGACTCTGATTGGACTTTATTGAGCGCTGATACCACCCTTCCGCTCGGAGTGAGAGAACATCCGACAGACTTGCATAGCTCCATTATTGAGTTGCCAAGACCATTGAATAGTGCTGTGTGTTCTGCCTGCATAGTTGCGAGAAAACGTCACAGTTTTAGGTAAGTACCTTTTTATTGAACGGTTTGTAGCCTCAACTTTCTGTGTGTTTAGGTTGAGTTTTGTTTTTCGTAACATGTCGTCACTGAGTCTGTACGATATGCAAGACACTAAGGTTTCATCATGTGCTGGTTTGCTAATGTTTATTTTAAAGTTCTTGGGCAAGAAGGCACTTTCTGCTATCCAGTTATCATTGTCACTTCCTTTGCATACATTTGAATATAGTCTACAAAGGCTGTACAGCATTGCTTAATTGCTTCCATACATGAAGCAATACGTGTTGAAACTCTATTAAAATTTCCCTGCTCTTGAGAGTGAATAGAGTTAAACTCCGCTTGACAGCAAACCGGTTTTGAAGATGCTGCGGACAAACTTTTGTGTGCCCGGGCATCATTAAAATAAAATGTTTGCTGTGTGCCCGGGCATCATTAAAATAAAATGTTTGCTGTTTTTTATGAATTTTCTGTGATTTTCTGACAGATGGCGTATATCAATTTGATGTTCTGGCTCTGTTGTTGTGAGTTTGTTGTCATGAAGTTCAGTGGCAGCTTGATATGCAGCTTTATCTGGATCAGTGGTGATATATTTCACTTCAAGGCCATCATCTTTAAGATCAAGCAAGCACTGTTTGGCCCAGCTGGCTTCATCACCAATAGTTGTTTCCATACATGCAGTTGATGAACATTGGCCTGATTTTATGTCACAAACTTCATCCTCTGCAGAGTGAAATCCATGCTTAGAGCACAGTTTTTTGACACATTCGAGAGCAATTATTTGTTTCTTATGTGTAACATTTTCTACCACAGTGTATGTACACTGGGTAGCTGGTTGAAATGGGGTTTTCCCCACACCAAAATATAATGCATTATTATAAAATCCATTAGCTTGTACAACTAATTCATTCTCAGGCCTGTTTCTTAGACGATTTATTGTCTTTAATTGTTGTCATCTGGCTTTCATATCACTGCTGTTAGATTGCTAACTTTAGTTGCACATTTTTGAAGTCCTGACCTTGTTGGGGCTGGAATGTTGCTTGCCAGACAGAGTTTTCTTATACTTGTCGGTCCCACTAGAGTTTGTGACATGGCAATGTTCAAACCAACATTGATGGAAGCTGCTTTCCTGCCACGTTTTCCGGTATTAATTTCTTCGTACAGGGTAAACATTTTTGACCGGTATGTGCAGCGGTCACATATGACAGTCTCCCGCCAACCATAACCTAGTTATTCTTCCGACTTATAGTCAAAATTCAGGTTTCCGCTTCACTTCTCGCATCTTGCGGAGTGTTCTTTTGCCGCAAAATTAAACATTTCCCACAATTTCCCAGTGTGAAATGTACGGACCAGCTGGCCTGTGTACTGGAAAATAAAAGCAATCAGAAGTCATTGCAATAATAACATGAAATTTAATATCAGGCTATTTGTAAGAGCTTTTGCAGTATTGCTATGTAAAATTGAATTACCTCCCTTTAACAGTATTAAATATGATTGTGAGGGTCCTTGTTGGCTAAATATTGGCCGCGACTCTTTTAAATTAAACTTAAAGTAATGGTAGTAATGCAAGCAATATATGATTTCAGTTTTTAGTGATATCATTCCCAAAAATTACAGATTTCTTTGTAAAATAAGCCGCTTTTTATCGGAAACGCCAAAAATAAATCGCTCATTTGCCGATTTACATAGTAAAAAATATTTTTTGTAAGTATTTACATTAAGTCAATTGACAGATATAAAAGTAAATATAAATATTGCATAAAATACCTGTATGTTAGATAATATATCCATTTCCACAGGGACTTCACACATATTTGCATTTCGACTTAGCAGCATTTTCCATTTGGTAGCTGGTTTGTCCGAGCCAGTCTGGGGTGGCATGGCTTCTGGCAATACTGGATCACAAGTTACCAGTTTCTCCTCATCGGGTGTCGGTCAATAGTACCGCACACTTTCAGGTTGGAGAACCTCGCCAGTTGCTTGTTTTTTTACTTCGGCCAGTAGAGCTTATGGGATGGCGAGTCGTCGGTCGTTTTCCGTCCGTCGTCCGTTGTCCGTCCGTTAACTTTTGGTTTGTGAACACTCTAGGGCTTTCATTATTAATCGAATCTTTACGAAATTTGACAGTGTTTTTATAACAATGAAAGCTTGGACAAGTTCGAAAACCAGCCGGATTGGATAAATTTCAATGGAGTTATGGCCCTTGTTTTGCTGAAAAAAGCCATATTAAGCCTTGTGAACACTCTAGCACCTTCATTTATTATTTGATTTTTACCAAACTTGCACAGATTGTTAATACTAATGATAGCTTGGACAAGTTCGAAAAATCAGCTAAATTGGATCAGAAACACCAGAGTTATGGCCCTTGTTTTCTCTGAAAAATGCCATTTTCTGCCTTGTGCACACTCTAGCACATTC
Organism: Cyrtodaria siliqua; assembly: GCA_037043455.1. Classification (NCBI taxonomy): domain Eukaryota; kingdom Metazoa; phylum Mollusca; class Bivalvia; order Adapedonta; family Hiatellidae; genus Cyrtodaria; species Cyrtodaria siliqua. Next base: position 16,954 of record JAWPHD010018276.1, on the reverse strand, counting down.
ATTTATTATTTGATATTTACCAAACTTGCAAATATTGTTAATATCAATTAAAGCTCAAAGAAGTTCGAAAACCAGCTAAATCGGATCAGTAACACCGGAGTTATGGCCCTTGTTTTTTTCTGAAAAATGCTATTTTCTGCCTTGTGAACGCTCTAACACCTTCATTTATTATTTGATCTTTACCAATCTTGCACAGATTGTTAATACCAATGATAGCTTGGACAAGTTCGAAAATCAGCTAAATTGGATCAGTAACACCAGAGTTATAACCCTTGTTTTCTCTGAAAATTGCCATTTACTGCCTTGTGAACACTCTAGCACATTAATTTATTATTTGATCTTTACCAAACTTGCACATATTGTTAATATCAATGAAAGCTCGGTCAAGTTCGAAAACCAGCCAGATCGGACCAGTAACAGTGGAGTTATGGTCCTTGATTTAGTTAAAAATCCTATATTTTGCCTCGTTAAGACGATAGCGCCTTCATCTTTCATCCGATCTTTAAGAAACTTTACCAAATTGTTAATATCAATGAAAGCTTGGACAAGTTTGAAAACCATCCAGATTGGACCGTTTACATCGGAGTCATGGCCCTTGATTTTCTGAAATATGCTATATCTTGGCCTCATTAAAACGAAAGGGCCTTCATTTGGCTGGATTTAATTGAAACTTTCCAGGGATGATCAGTACCAAGCCTAGTTGTACATAGTCTCCGTGTTTCAGTTGAATGATTTTGGCGGAGTTATAGCCCTTTAAAGGTTTTAATATACAAACTTTGTCTGATCTACTTCTCCTGAACCACTCGCCAGATTTCAATGAAAATTTGGAGGGATGATCAGCACCAAGCCTAGTTGTGCATGTCATCGTCACGTTCCGGTTTACAGATATTTGGCAGAGTTATGGCCCTTTAAAGTATTTTGATACCACAATTTTTTCCGGGCTAGTTCTCGTGAACCCCTGGCTGGATATAGATGAAACTTGACAAAGATGATCAGTATCAAGCCTAGTTGTGCATATCATCGCAATATTTCGGTTGAATGACTTTTTTGCAGAGTTGTGACCATCCGGATCGGATAAATTTCACCGGAATTATGGCCCTTGTTTTGCTGAAAAATGCCATATTAAGCCTTGTGAACACTAGCACCTTCATTTATTATTTTATCTTTACCAAACTTGCACAGATTGTTAATATCAATAAAAGCTCGGACAAGTTCGAAAACCAGCTAGATCTGACCATTAACAGCGGAGTTATGGCCCTTGATTAAGTTAAGAATGCTATATTTTGCCTCGTTAAGACGATAAGGCCTTTATATTTCCTTTGATCTTTACCAAACTTTACCAGATTGTTTATATAAATGACAGCTCAGACAGTTTCGAAGACCAGCCAGATCGGACCAGTAACAGCGGAGTTATGGCCCTTGATTTCGTTAAAAAAAAGGTTTTTTTTGCCTCAATACGATAGGGTCTTCATTTATCATCTAATCTTTACCAAACTTTACAAGATTTTTTAGTTATGGCCCTTGATTTAGTTTAAAATGCTGGATTTTGCACAAAACCTTAAAAAAACAAAGTAATTGCAGTCACTCGCTTCATTGATGTTATAAGAGCCATGTTAACCAGTAGCGCATCCAATGGCCCTCTTGGGCCTCTTGTTTAACTTTAACAGGCGGCTTTTCTCTTTTCTTCATTCATGATTTCCTCCTTTTTGAGTCGCCTTTCATGATTTTAAAATATAAAAAACATATATTGACACTATAACTCTATGCTATTTTGTACTGGAATGAGAAAACAACAGCTAACAGTTTATTTTTAGTTTTAATTAGTGGTAATTGGATACTCTGGACAAAAGCTGTTGATAATATATGTCTTTGGCTCATAACTATTAGACAAGGCTCTGATATCTATCATTGCTATATTATGTCACATTTATTTAACCTGTACGAAATTTGACGCCTGTAAATGAGGCGTCATTTTACTGAAATTCTAGGCGTCAATTGTAATTCTGACCTATACTGGAAAATCCAGGCGGAATCGGGCAGGAAACCAGGTGGAAAGGAGGCGGAAACCAGGCGTCATTTTTGCCGAATTATGCAAATGAGGTAAAATCAATTTATGAAAATAATATACTTTCCTTTTTACTCTGCCATATCACAGAATCAAATTATATCAATGAAAGCTATTCTAAATAATAATCAGAAATAAATTATTAATTCAACCTGTACGAAATTACTGAAATTCTAGGCGTCAGTTGTAATTCACCAATACTGGAAAATCCAGGCGGAATCGGGCAGGAAACCAGGTGGAAAGGAGGCGGAAACCAGGCGTCATTTAAGGCGAATTATGCAAATGAGGTAAAATCAAATGACGCCTGGCATTCTTTAAAACGACAGGCGTCAAAATATCCTGGTGGAAACGAGCAGGAGACCAGGCGTCACTTTACACAAATTATGCAAATGAGATTCATTTTACAGGCATCACTAGATAAAAAAGACAGATGCCATCAAGAAATTTAGGGAATCACTGAAAATAGATAAAAATCTGGATGAGTCGAAAACTGACAAGACTTTAAAATTCTGATATTGCTCTTTAATTCAGTTGCAAACAAATGAACAGATCGTAATTATCATTTAAAGGAACATTAACCGTACCTTTTACCTTATAAAACACTAAATAATTTACCCAATACATGTATATAAATATTGAGGAAAAAAGTGCATATTTATTATATGAGACTAAAAAGAGCATTTTCAACACAAGACATAATTTCATAAAACAAGCATTATGATCACTTGATTTTTCCAGGTATAAACTTGACAAAACTACTATAATACGATAACTACATGTATGTGGAATACAATACGTGGGACAAGGGAAAATAACATGAGGGAGCGCCTCTACGGCCACCTCGCAGACATAAGTGTGGGTAACAGCGCAAAACGGAGTATCGCAGCATTTTTTGAGTGTCGGGTGTTTTCTTGGGGTCTTAAAGTATAAATCTACATGCTTCAAGTTTTTGTTTCACCAAACGAGTAGTCCCAGCCTATGTCTGAGAGCACTGTTAGCAAGATACTGTTTGCAAGATGAAGAATGCTTGTTAATTTCTGTTTGACAATGTCCCCTTCGAGCACAAAATGCCCCTTCTTTAACCTTATTGGTACTATATTGTAAACAGACCGGGTTCAATCCTCTGTGGGGGCGTCCGTGGCCGAGTTGTTAACGTCTCTGACTTGAAAATCACTTGCCCCCTCACCGCTGTAGGTTCGATCCCTCAGGGGCCTAGGAATCTTTTATGTGAGGAAAGCTATCCAGCTGGCTTGCGGAACGATCGGTTGTTCTACCAGGTGCCCGGCCCCGTGCACGAAAATTGCCCGGAGGGGCACCTGGGGTCTTCCTGCACCAATGGAAGCTGGAAAAGTCGCCATAATGACCTTAGCTGTTGGTGCGACTATAAAATCCAATTCAATCAATCAATCAATCCTCTGTGGTGCCACTGAGCTCCGTCGGTGTGTTCTTGGGCAAGGACACTTTCCCTAAGCCTCATCCTTTGGATGGGGGACGTAAAACCGGTGGTCCCGTGTATTGGGTCTATCCTCGAAACACGTTAAAGAAACCATAGGAATTAATTCGATAATAAGAGTAGGGCAGGTTCTCGGATTCCTATGTATCCTTCCCCTCTCTCTGGAGCGGCTCTAAAATTACCTATACTGTGTTGATGAGCCGTTAAAACAACATTCAATTCAATTGTAAAACAGACAAGGATACCACTATTGTACTGTATGCTCTTTCCATAGGGTGAAGCCTAATGACAATAGTAACTTTTTTCAATTTTTAATATATAAATCAGGTAATAAATCAAGAAACAGTTAAACAAAAAAGTGACAAGGTACTTACCGGCAATGGAGATTTTTCAATATTGGAAGTGAAATTATCTTAGTTTTTGTGTCTCTTAAGTGCATATCTAAATTATTTAATTCATAGACCCAATGATAATATTAAAATCACATGTACACAAAAGTAATCTACATATTTTCGCTGTTTCTGAATAAAAAAAAAAATTATAATGAAAAAATAACTTCATTATATATTTTTAAATATGGTTTGTTAAGTGTCAGTGTTCTTTTCTCTGGCTCTCTCATTTAACAATAACATCTCACTGTCTTCGGCATCCATGGAATTTAAATCATCTGCTACTTAATACAGTCTTCCATCATACCCGTGGGGACTGATCTCTAACCCTGAAAATTAATATATTAAACTTGTTATTGATATATTTCCATTTTGTCAAAGTATTTGCAAGTTATAAAAATAAATATATAAGCTTTTAAACATGTAATTGTTAACAGGGCAGGAAAAATCCACTCGTCCGCTCGTCATGACGAGTGGACCACCTCGTGCAGGACGAGTGAAAAAATTTGATGAGCTAATTATTTTTTTCTAGCTTAAATTGCGTGTCTAGCTAGAAATACGATATTTGCGCTGTTAAAAATCAAAAACCGGATGTTTTACCGCGATTTCGAAAAGTCCGGGCGAAAAACAAAAAGAGTATAAGACGAATTTTTGATTTTAACAGCGCAAATATCGTATTTTCTAGCTAGACAACGCAATTTAAGCTAGAAAAAAATAATTAGCTCATCAAATTTTTTCACTCGTCCTGCACGAGGTGTCCACTCGTCATTGACGAGCGGGACGAGTGGAATTTTTCCTGCCCTGTTAACAATTACATGTTAAAAGCTATATATTTATTTTTATAACTTGCAAAATACTTTGGACAAAAATGGAATATATCAATAAACAAGTTTAATATATTAATTTTTCAGGGTTAGAGATCAGGTCCCACGGGTATGATGGAAGACTGTATTAAGTACAGATGATTTAAATTCCATGGATGCCGAAGGACAGTGAGATGTTATTGTTAAATGAGAGAGCCAGAGAAAAAGAAACACTGACAACTTAACAAAACCATATTTAAAAATATATAAATGAAGTATTTTTTTCATTATAATTTTTTTTTTATTCAGAAAAACAGCGAAAAATATGTAGATTACTTTTGTGTACATGTGATTTTAATATTATCATTGGGTCTATGAATTAAATAATTTAGATATGCCACTTAAGAGGACACAAAAACCTAAGATAATTTCACTTCCAATATTGAAAAATCTCCAATGCCGGTAAGTACCTTTGTCACTTTTTTTGTTTAAACTGTTCTTGATTTATTACCTGATTTATATATTAAAAATTGAAAAAAAGTTACTATTGTCATTAGGCTTCACCCCTATTGGAAAGAGCATACAGTACAATAGTGGTATCCTTGTCTGTTTACCAATGAATTGAATGTTGTTTAACGGCTCATCAACACAGTATAGGTAATTTAGAGCCGCTCCAGAGAGAGGGGAAGGATACATAGGAATCCGAGAACCTGCCCCTACTCTTATTATCGAATTAATTCCTATGGTTCTTTAACGTGTTCGGAGGATAGACCAATACACGGGACCACCGGTTTTACGTCCCCATCCAAAGGATGAGGCTTAGGGAAAGTGTCTTGGCCCAAGAAACACACCGACGGAGCTCAGTGGCACCACAGAGGATTGATTGATTGATTGAATTGGGATTTTATAGTCGCCCACCAAACAAGCTAAGGTCATTATGGCGACTTTCCAGCTTTCCATTGGTGCAGGAAGACCCCAGGTGCCCCCTCCGGGGCAATTTTCGTGCACACGGGCGGGCACCCTGGGTATAGAACAACCGACGTTTCCGCCAAGCCAGCCTGGATAGCTTCCTCACATAAAAGATTCCTAGGCCCCTGAGGGATCGAACCTACAGCGGTGAGGGGCAAGTGATTTCAAGTCAGAGACGTTAAACAACCTCGGCCACGGACGCCCCACCAGAGGATTGAAACCCGGGTCTGTTTACAATATAGTAACCAATAAGGTTAAAGAAGGGGCATTTGTGCTCGAAGGGGGACAATTGTCAAACAGAAATTAACAAGCATTCTTCATCTTGCAAAACAGTATCTTGCTAACAGTGCTCTCAGGACATAGGCTGGACTACTCGTTTGGTGAAACAAAACTTGAAGCATGTAGATTATACATTAAAGACCCAAGAAAAAACACCCGACACTCAAAAAAATGCTTGCGATAACTCGTTTTTTGCGCTGTTACCCCACACTTATGTCTGCGAGGGTGGCCGTAGAGGCGCTCCCTCATGTTATTTTCCCTTGTCCCCACGTATTGTATTCCACATACATGTAGTTATCGTATTATAGTAGTTTTTGTCAAGTTTATACCTGGAAAAAAATCAAGTGATCATAATGCTTGTTTTATGAAATTATGTTCCTTGTGTTGAAAAATGCTCTTTTTAGTCTCATATAATAAATATGCACTTTTTTTCCTCAATAATTTATATACATGTATTGGGTAAATTATTTAGTGTTTTATAAGGTAAAAAGGTACGGTTAATGTTCCTTTAAATGATAATTACGATCTGTTCATTTGTTTTGCAACTGAATTAAAGAGCAATATCAGAATTTTAAAGTTCTTGTCAGTTTTCGACTCATCCAGATTTTTATCTATTTTCAGTGATTCCCTAAATTTCTTGATGGCATCTGTCTTTTTTTATCTAGTGATGCCTGTAAAAATGAATCTTCATTTGCATAAATTTGTGTAAAAGTGACGCCTGGTCTCCTGCTCGTTTTCCCACCAGGATATTTTTGACGCCTGTCGTTTTAAAAGAATGCCAGGCGTCATTTGATTTTACCTCATTTGCATAAATTCGCCTTAAAATGACGCCTGGGTTTCCGCCTCCTTTCCACCTGGGTTTCCTGCCCGATTCCGCCTGGATTTTCCCAGTATTGGTGAATTACAACTGACGCCTAGAATTTCAGTAATTTCGTACAGGTTGAATTAATAATTTATATTTCTGATTATTATTTAGAATAGCTTTCATTGATATAATTTGATTCTGTGATATGGCAGAGTAAAAAGGAAAGTATATTATTTTCATAAATTGATTTTACCTCATTTGCATAATTCGGCAAAAAATGACGCCTGGTTTCCGCCTCCTTTCCACCTGGTTTTCCTGCCCGATTCCGCCCTGGATTTTTCCAGTATAGGTCAGAATTACAATTGACGCCTAGAATTTCAGTAAAATGACGCCTCATTTACAGGCGTCAAATTTCGTAAGGTTAAATAAATGTTGACATAATATAGCAATGATAGATATCAGAGCCTTGTCTAATAGTTATGAGCCAAAGACATATATTATCAACAGCTTTTGTCCAGAGTATCCAAATTACCACTAATTAAAACTAAAAAATAAAAACTGTTAGCTGTTGTTTTTCTCATTCCAGTACAAAAATAGCATAGAGTTATAGTGTCAATATATGTTTTTTATATTTTAAAAATCATGAAAGGCGGACTCAAAAAGGAGGAAAATCATGAATGAAGAAAAGAGAAAAAGCCCGCCCTGTTAAAGTTATAAACAAGAGGGCCCAAGAGGGCCATTGGGATGCGCTACTGGTTAACATGGCTCTTATAACAACATGAAGAGCGAAGTGACTGCAAATTACTTTGTTTTTTTTAAGGTTTTGTGCAAAATCCAGCATTTTAAACTAAATCAAGGGCCATAAACTAAAAAAATCTTGTAAAGTTTGGTAAAGATTAGATGATAAATGAAGAACCCTATCGTATTGAGGCAAAAAAAAACCTTTTTTTTTAACGAAATCAAGGGCCATAACCTCCGCTGTTACTGGTTCCGATCTGGCTGGTCTTCGAAACTGTCTGAGCTGTCATTATATAAAACATTCTGGTAAAAGTTTGGTAAAAGATCAAAGGAAATATAAAGGGCCTTTATCGTCCTTAACGAGGCAAAATATAGCATTCTTAAACTTAATCAAGGGCCATAACTCCGCTGTTAATGGTTCAGATCTAGCTGGTTTTTCGAAACTTGTCCGAGCTTTTATTGATATTAACAATCTGTGCAAGTTTGGTAAAGATAAAATAATAAAATGAAGGTGCTAGAGTTCACAGGCTTAATATGGCCATTTTTCAGCAAAAACAAAGGGCCATAATTCCGGTGAAATTTATCCGATCCGGATGGTCCACAAACTCTGCAAAAAAGTCATTCAACCGAAATATTGCGATGATATGCACAAACTAGGCTTGATAACTGATCATCTTTGTCAAGTTTCATCTATATCCAGCCAGGGGTTCACGAGCAACTAGCCCGGAAAAAAAATTGTGGTATCAAAATACTTTAAAGGGGCCATAAACTCTGCCAAATATCTGTAAAACCGGAACGTGGACGATGACATGCACAAACTAGGCTTGGTTGCTGAATCATCCCTCCAAAATTTTCATTGAAATCTGGCGAGTGGTTCAGGAGAAGTAGATCAGACAAAGTTTGTTATATTAAAAACCTTTTAAAGGGCTATAAACTCCGCCAAAATCATTCAACTGAAACACGGGAGACTATGTACAAACTAGGCTTGGTACTGATCATCCCTGGAAAGTTTCAAATTAAAATCCAGCCAAATGAAGGCCCTTTCGTTTTAATGAGGCCAAGATATAGCATATTCTCAGAAAATCAAGGGCCATGACTCCGACTGTAAAACGGGGTCCAATCTGGATGGTTTTCAAAACTTGTCAAGCTTTCATTGATATTAACAATTTGGTAAAGTTTCTTAAAGATCGGATGAAAGATGAAGGCGCTATCGTCTTAACGAGGCAAAAATATAGGATTTTTAAACTAAATCAAGGACCATAAAACTCCACTGTTAACTGGTCCGATCTGGCTGGTTTTCGAACTTGACCGAGCTTTCATTGATATTAAAACAATATGTGCAAGTTTGGTAAAGATCAAATAATAAATTAATGTGCTAGAGTGTTCACAAGGCAGTAAAATGGCAATTTTCAGAGAAAACAAGGGTTATAAAACTCTGGTGTTACTGATCCAATTTAGCTGATTTTTCGAACTTGTCACAAGCTATCATTGGGTATTAAACAATCTGTGCAAGATTGGTAAAGATCAAAATAATAAATGAAGGTGTTTAGAGCGTTCACAAGGCAGAAAAATAGCATTTTCAGAAAAAAAACAAGGGCCATAAACTCCGGTGTTTACTGATCCGATTTAGCTGGTTTTCGAAACTTCTTTGAGCTTTAATTGATATTAACAATATTTGCAAGTTTGGTAAATATCAAATAATAAAATGAATGTGCTAGAGTGTGCCACAAGGCAGAAAATGGCATTTTTCAGAGAAAACAAAGGGCCATAAACTCTGGTGTTTCTGATCCAATTTAGCTGAATTTTTCGAACTTGTCCAAAGCTATCATTAGTATAAAACAAATCTGTGCAAGTTTGGTAAAAAATCAAATAATAAATGAAGGTGCTAGAGTGTTCACAAGGGCTTAATATGGCTTTTTTCAGCAAAACAAGGGCCATAACTCCATTGAAATTTAATCCCAATCCGGCTGGTTTTCGAACTTGTCCAAGCTTTTCATTGTTATAAAAAAACACTGTCAAATTTCGTAAAGATTCGATTAATAATGAAAGCCCTAGAGTGTTCACAAACCAAAAGTTAACGGACGGACAAACGGACGGACGGGACCGGAAAACGACGACGGACTCGCCATCCCATAAGCTCTACTGGCCGAAGTAAAAAAACAAGCAACTGGCGAGGTTCTCCAACTGAAAGTGTGCGGTTACTATTGACCGACACACCGATGAGGGAGAAAAACTGGTAAACTTGTGATCCAGTATTTGCCAGAAAGCCATGCCACCCAGGACTGGCTCGGACAAACCAGCTACCCAAATGGAAAAATGCTGCTAAGTCGAAAATGCAAATATGTGTGAAGTCCCTGTGGAAAATGGATTATATTATCTAAACATACAGGTATTTTATGCAATATTATATTTACTTTTATATCTGTCAATTGACTTAATGTAAATACTTACAAAAAATATTTTTTTACTTGTAAAATCGGCAAATGAGCGATTTTATTTTTGGCGTTTCCGATAAAAAAGCGGCTTATTTTACAAAGAAATCTGTAATTTTTGGGAAATGATATCACTAAAAAACTGAAATTCATATATTGCTTGCATTACTACCATTACTTTAAGTTTAATTTAAAAGGAGTCGCGGCCAATAATTTAGCCAAACAAGGGACCCTCACAAATCTATTTAAATACTGTTAAAAGGGAGGTAATTCAATTTTACATAGCAATACCTGCAAAAAGCTCTTACAAATAGGCCTGATATTAAATTTCATGTTATTATTGCAATGACTTCTGATTGCTTTTATTTTTCCAGTAACACAGGCCAGCTGGTCCGTACATTTCACCATGGGAAAAATTGTGGGAAATGTTTAATTTTGCGGCAAAAAGAAACACTCCCGCCAAGATGCGAGAAAGTGAAGCGGGAAAACCTGAATTTTGACTATAAGTCGGAAGAATAAACTAGGTTTATGGTTGGCGGGGAGACTGTCATATGTGACCGCTGCACATACCGGTCAAAAAAATGTTTACCCTGTACGAAGAAAATTAATACCGGAAAAAACGTGGCAGGAAAGCAGCTTCCATCAATGTTGGTTTGGAAACATTGCCATGTCACAAAACTCTAGTGGGACCGACAAGTATAAGGAAAAACTCTGTCTGGCAAGCAAACATTCCAGGCCCCAACAAGGTCAGGACTTCAAAAATGTGCAACTAAAGTTAGCAATCTAACAGCAGTGATATGAAAGCCAGGATGACAACAATAAAGACAATAAAATCGTCTAAGAAAACAGGGCCTGAGAATGAATTAGTTGTACAAAGCTAATGGATTTTATAATAATGCATTATATTTTGGTGTGGGGAAAAACCCCATTTCAAACCAGCTACCCAGTGTAACATAACACTGTGGTAGAAAAATGTACACATAAGAAAAACAAAATAATTGCTCTCGAATGTGTCAAAAAAAACTGTGCTCTTAAGCATGGATTTCACTCTGCAGAGGATGAAGTTTGTGACATAAAATCAGGCCAATGTTCATCAAACTGGCATGTATGGAAAACAAAACCTATTGGTGATGAAGCCAGCTGGGCCAAAAACAGTGCTTGCTTGATCTTAAAGATGATGGCCTTGAAGTGAAAATATATCACCACTGATCCAGATAAAGCTGCATATCAAGCTGCCACTGAACTTCATGACAACACAAACTCACAAACAACAGAGCCCAGAACATCAAATTGATATAACGCCCATCTGTCAGAAAATCACAGAAAAATTCATAAAAAACAGCAAAACATTTTATTTTTAATGATGCCCGGGCACAGGCAAACATTTTATTTTAATGATGCCCGGGCACACAAAAGTTTGTCCGCAGCATCTTCAAAACCGGTTTGCTGTCAAGGGAGTTTAAACTCTATTCACTCTCAAGAGCAGGGAAATTTTAATAGAGTTTCAAACACGTATTGCTCTCATGTATGGAAGCAATTAAGCAATGCTGTACAAGCCTTTGTAGGACTATATTCAAATGTATGCAAAGGAAAGTGGACAATGATAAACTGGATAGCAGAAAGTGCCTTCTTGCCCAAGAACTTTAAAATAAAACATTAGCAAAACCAGCACATGATGAAAAACCTTAGTGTCTTGCATATACGTACAGACCTCAGTGACGGACATGTTACGAAAAACAAAAACTCAACCTAAAACACACAGAAAAGTTGAGGCTACAAAAACCGTTCAATAAAAAAGGTACTTACCTAAAAACTGTGGACGTTTTCTCGCAAACTATGCAGGCAGGAAACACACAGCACTATTCAATGGGTCTTGGCAACTCAATAATGGAGCTATGCAAGTCTGTCGGATGTTCTCTCACTCCGAGCGGAAAGGGTGGTATCAGCGCTCAATAAAGTCCAATCAGAGTCTGAAAAAACAGAAAAAGAATCTATCAATGGAGAGACGACCAAAAAACGCAAATGAGACGAGTGCGACTATATAAAGTTGTACGAGAAAACATCAGGAAAAAGTAAAAATACATCAAGCTCAATTACTGAAGCAACCGCCACCGGTCTTCTGAAAAACAAAAAACACCATTCAACTACGTAAAAACGTTAAAGATCAATAAATAAAACCAGAGCATTCTTACGCAAAATCAAAACAATCAGTGATCGAGTAGACAGGAAGGAAACTTGCTGGAGGACTGCAGTGGTCCAATTGCCAGGGCAATGAAAGGTCGCGACATGTTTTGTCTCATGATTTTTCAAGGACCAGATTGTGAATTCTTTATGCAAGCCTTTTGGTGGCACAGATGTCTAACTTCAAAGCAACTGACCCCACACACCATCCATCTGAGGTGGTTGACTTTTTAAACACACGCCTTTTCAAGCATATAGGAAAACCCTATGTGCCTTTTCTAAAATAACTATATTGCCATCTGGCCATTTAAACTCTTTTGGACACCATAGCCATCATTGTCCATTATACACCCCAACCCACCACAATACAGTCATTAACCTGTACAAAATATCGAGGCTGTTTCTACCCCGGAAAACTAGGGCGGATTCCGCCTGGAAAGTAGAGGGAATTTAGAATTTGCACGGGCGTTCATTGAACAGAAACTGCAACATTTTTGAAGTTTTGATGCCTCTTTCAGAGGCGTCAAAAATGATTTTATGGCCGCCTGGCAAAAGGCGTCCTTTTAGATGACGGGCGTTCAATTTGGACTTAGAAAATTTCAGTGAGGCGTTCATTTCATACTTAAACATTTTACAGAGGCGTCATTTCGGACTTGTTCATTAACTGAGGCGTCATTTCATACTTAAAACATTTTACAGAGATGTAAGCCATTTTATCAGGGTGGCCATTGCATGGTTACTCAGAATATTCAAGGGTGGATTTTGTTGGTGGGCAGGGAGAGGGTAAGAAAGGCCCTTTGCTCCCCTAAAAAGGCAAAAAAAATTAATTCTAAGTGTATTGCATGCTTAAGGCAGGCGAACACAATAAAATTGCAATTAATTCAATTTAATCATTGGTTTTCTTTAATTAATTGAACTGGCATTCATAAATTGCAAAGCTTGATTGAAGGGATGTGACACAACATTGACATATGTACCGCTATGTACTGCTAAGATCATAGATCAGTTATTCATAATTTTCCATTGCACAGATGTTGAGAATTTAATCTTATTTTCAGTAGGTGATAAAATTAGTGTTCTGGTAAAACTCGAAAAAAACATAATAAGTAGGACTCTAATGGCTAGTGGTTATCAAGCAGACACCATAGGCACGGCCAATCAGTCCACACCCAATGGGAGCCCAATTGTTTTTAGCGCTGTTCCATCAAACATCCCATTCAATTCCTAGTATTATAGATAGGGGCCTCAGTGCATGTACAACTGCTGGGGACTCGGACCGAAGGTTGTCCGACACACTCAATCTCAGTAATTTCACACACTATTTTGGCCATTTTTCGCAGCCGTGTCGATTGTGTATCACACGCTAAAAACCTACTTATCCGTGTAGGCAGATGTTCCAGTGATGCTATCGGGACTATAATATCTCACTCCTGGTATTGCGTAAACAAAACCACAAATATGAACAAAACAAAAATAGTATAGGAAAAAACCCGTCTGTTGTCATTCAACAGGTCTTCACGCTAATTTTTTTCGCAGCACTTGCCCATTGGGGCAAGTTAACTAGCAAAAACCACTTGCTTGAAAGCTTTTTTATTGCCCGAATTTTTTATAGTATTTTTTTAAGGAAACAAAAAGAAAAACAACATTTTGTTAGTATTGTTTCTTTTATTTGATCATAAAACAGTGATTTTGGGGGGAAATTGCCGAGGTGTTCCAATTGGTCTATATAAATAGGGTTGGGGCTGAAATACGTTTGGAAAAACCCCACTCATTTTATTTACAATAAAAATGCAGATATTTCGAGGTTTTAACCCCAATTTCATTGTGCAGGCAATATTAATAAAACATTCCCCTAAATCTGAACAGTTTTGCGGTTTTTCTGCTGCAGCAAGCAAATAACATCTCGGTGATGTTAGTATCATATGTGAGCATGCGAATCGGGTCAAAATGATGTCCTACCTTACTTTCACCCAAAATTTTCTGTAAAGGGAGATACATTTATGTGTGATTACATGGACGAATTATAGTTTATGGATGAAAGAAGTCAAACAATTTTGGACAACTTTTAGCGAGAGAGAAAACTGTAAAACAATAAATGAAATTTAGAGCGAAAAGGGACTTTGACTTTTTTTTTTGCCGATTTTTACTTGGATGGGACTATGGAAATGATGAAAAATGTTTGGTTTCAGGAGGAATGTGTTAGGGAAAATCTTCCAACCAAGCATCTCAGGACAATATTTAGACCATGGGGGTGCTTTTTCCAGCACCCTGAAGAAGCAATTTTTATACTCCATCATTCCTTCAATATGATTTGGGAAGACGATCTTTGGGAAACGGTAGCTGTCACCGAGTTTCGATACGCATAGGATTTGAACCAAAATTTTATAAAATTCAGTATAACTTTTGAAGTTCTCTATGGAATTTAGAGATTCTTTCAGCACTAGAAATGACTTAAAATTCCTAACAATCTACACACTGGGTTACAAAACGAGCGAGCAAAAGCTCGGACAAACGAATGAATGAATGGTGTTTTACGGCACGTCGAACACATAAAACAGGTCATATTGTGCGCAAAAAACCGATGAAAGATGAAGAAATGAAGGATTAATTAAAAATTAATGTAAATATATCAAGATAAAAAAACTATTAAAAAAATATGGGATGATATGGTAGTAATAATAAAACTATATATGTAAATCAAACAATGCCCGAAAAATGGAATGCTCCGAAAACGGGTATATAAAAAAGTAAATATATACAAGAAACATATTATAATGATTTATATAGTCTTTCAGGAATCTAAAACTAGGACTAAAAATCTAATAGTATTAAATAACTCGGTCATAGTACTTAAACATTGTAGTACCTTTGACGCATAGGATCCAAAGTCTACACATCCAGCAATATGTGTTTGACCGTTAACGGATTGCAAAGCAGGGTATACATTCTGGTAATTGCTTCACCTTGTAATAAATATGAATGAGTATAACGTGTATGCCTATTCTGCCAACGGGCTAGGACAACTTCCTCTCGACGAATGGGTCTACTAGAAGAACGCCATTCTCTGAGTAACGGTTTAATTGAAATGGAGTTTATTGTTTAACCGACAAATTCCAAGCGGCTTGCAAGAGTTACGAATATATGTGTTAATACAAACTTTAAAAATCAGTTATAAGGTAATTTGGTATCAGATATATGTAAAACCTAATGCTGCTTTAGCAGCACTATCAGCTCTATCATTACCACGTATTCCTACATGGCTTGGAAGCCAGCAGAAAATAATAACATCAATTTTAAGAGAATTGTACTTTTCTAAAAGTTTGAAGCACAAAACTGGGTTATCATGTTTCATATTACCCAGTGCTTGAAGAGATGAAAAGGGAATCAGAAATATTACAAAATGGTCATCATCAGATTCCTGAATATAATTTAAGGCAAGTTTGATTGCCTTAAGTTCAGCTGAAAAAGATAGAGGGCCTTGTCAGGCAGGGCGGCTCTTTATGCTGTGTTTGTGAAACAACAGCTGCTGCAGCTACCTTATCTCAATCTTTAGAAACCATCGGTGTATATATGTTGAAAGTTACTGTATTTCGATTTAATTTCATTAAATTTGCTTTTGAAAGGGACAGTGGGGTCTGTACTGAATTTGTTACTATTACAAAAATCGAAAATAATTGTTGGTGTTTCAAAGTCCACGGTGGAATTTGTGGTACTTTTGTACTTGGCAATCAAAATTAGGTCGATTTCAGTGTCTCTTAATTTTGGTTTAATACGTAGGACCAAAATGGTCGAATGGCCTTCGGTTTTCGATCAAAAAAGAGGTTCACAAAACTAGGATTAAAAAACATTATCGAAAGTTGGGTTTGAAGGGGTTAGATTTTAATTTAATTGGCATAATGAAGGGCTAATTTGTCCCATCTATGAGACAGTGATGGTTTCATTAGCTTTCAAACATATAGGACTTTCGGCTCGGTGATGTACGAAAGGGCACCTAAGGAGAGTTTAATCCTTGATTATGTATAGGATCGAGCAATCTGTAAGTAAGACTTGCGAGTCGATCCATATTTCTATCGAGCTAGTAGTTCCAGCTTGGATCTGATAAGAGATTCTGTAAAGACGCAAGAGGAACTTTACGATTCTGCTCCCAGTTAGTGTTTGCAAAAAACTTTAAAGTAAATTAAGAGCTTTAAGGGCACTTGGCCTTCAAAGTATTTAAAGGTGTGGTATAAACGTCAATTTACGGTCGAAAATAAGATCAAGGAATTTTATTCATCCACTACTGGTATTAGTGACCCATCCAGTGTTAGATGAGGGGTCTTTCATGATGTTTACGTAAGTTGACAAAAGTGTATACAATTAGTTTTTAGATTTAGAAAATTTAAAAACCATTTTCATCCGACCAGGTCTGAAGTTTATTCAGACATTGTTGCAGTTTGCAGTTGTCTCTCAACCAGTGTTCGTATTTTTTGCACGATAAACATATAAACAATGTCGTTAAACATATAGAGAGAGAGCAATCCACACACCATTCTCCTGCTCATGCATGTCAGAGAGGGTTGAAACCATTCGGACACGAAAACTGTCTGTCCTCTAAGAATTCTCGATAAAAATTGCCAAGCGACCTCTAAGGACCAAGGTCATGAAGATCATTCATGATACCGTACTTCCATGCAGTATCATAAGCTTTCTCTAAGTCAAAAAATACAGCGACTAGATGTTCTTTCTTTACGAAAGCTTCCCTAATAAATGATTCAAATCGAATGAGATTGTCTGTTAATTGTGCCTCGTTGGCGCCGGAATCCACTTTGATACTTTGTTATCAGCTTGTTGGATTCAGGTA
>JAWPHD010018275.1:25000-32500 GCA_037043455.1 Cyrtodaria siliqua | reverse complement strand
CCTGAGAGCCAGACAGGACAGACAGAGACCCAGACAGGCCAGACAGTCCAGACAGACAGACAGACAAACAGACAGACAGACAGGCCAGACAGACAGACAGACACAAAGACACACAGACAGAGAGACAGACAGACAGACAGACAGACAGACAGACAGACAGACAGACAGACAGACAGACAGGCTAGACAGAGACCCAGACAGAGAGCCAGACAGAGACCCAGACAGGCCAGACAGACAGACAGACAAACAGAGATCCAGGCAGGCTAGACAGAGACCCAGACAGGCCAGACAGAGAGCCAGACAGAGACCCAGACAGGCCAGACAGACAGACAGATAGACAGACAGACAGACAGACAGACTGACAGACATACAGACAGACAAACAGACAGACAAACAGAGGGCCAGCCTGAGAGCCAGACAGGCCAGACAGAGACCCAGACAGGCCAGACAGACAGACAGACAGACAGACAGGCCAGACAGACAGACAGACAGACACAAAGACACACAGACAGACAGACAGACATACATACAGACAGACAAACAGACAGACAGACATACGGACAGACAGACAGACAGACAGACAGAGACCCAGACAGAGACCCATACAGGCTAGACAGAGACCCAGACAGAGACCCATACAGACCAGACAGAGAGCCAGACAGAGAGCCAGACAGAGAGCCAGACAGAGAGCCAGACAGGCCAGACAGAGACCCAGACAGGCCAGACAGACAGACAATCAGACAGAGACCCAGACAGGCTAGACAGAGACCCAGACAGAGACCCAGACAGAGACCCAGACAGAGAGCCAGACAGGGAGCCAGACAGGCCAGACAGAGACCCAGACAGGCCAGACAGACAGACAGACAGACAGACATACAAAGAGCCAGACAGAGACCCAGACAGGCCAGACAGACAGACAGACAGAGAGCTAGACAGGCTAGACAGAGACCCAGACAGAGAGCCAGACAGAGAGCCAGACAGGCCAGACAGACATACAGACAGACAGACAGACAGAGAGTCAGACAGGCTAGACAGAGACCCAGATAGAGAGCCAGACAGAGACCCAGACAGGCCAGACAGACAGACATACAGACAGACAGACAGACAAACAGAGAGCCAGGCAGGCTAGACAGAGACCCAGACAGGCCAGACACAGAGCCAGACAGAGACCCAGACAGGCCAGACAGACAGACAGATAGACAGACAGACAGACAGACAGACAGACAGACAGACATACAGACAGACAAACAGACAGACAGACAGAGGGCCAGCCTGAGAGCCAGACAGGCCAGACAGAGACCCAGACAGGCCAGACAGGCCAGACAGACAGACAGACAAACAGACAGACAGACAGGCCAGACAGACAGACAGACACAAAGACACACAGACAGACAGACAGACAAACAGACAGACAGACATACGGACAAACAGACAGACAGACAGACAGACAGAGACCCAGACAGAGACCCATACAGGCTAGACAGAGACCCAGACAGAGACCCATACAGACCAGACAGAGAGCCAGACAGAGAGCCAGACAGAGAGCCAGACAGAGAGCCAGACAGAAAGCCAGACAGAGAGCCAGACAGGCCAGACAGAGACCCAGACAGGCCAGACAGACAGACAGTCAGACAGACAGACAGAGAGCCAGACAGGCTAGACAGAGACCCAGACAGAGAGTCAGACAGAGAGCCAGACATGCCAGACAGACAGACAGACATACAGACAGACAGAGACCCAGACAGAGACCCAGACAGGCCAGACAGAGAGCCAGACAGAGAGCCAGACAGTGAGCCAGACAGGCCAGACAGAGACCGAGACAGGCCAGACAGACAGACATACAGACATACAGACAGACAGACAGACAGACAGAGACCCAGACAGACTAGACAGAGACCCAGACAGGCCAGACAGAGAGCCAGACAGAGAGCCAGACAGGCCAGACAGAGACCCAGACAGGCCAGACAGACAGACAGACAGACATACTGACATACAGAGAGCCAGACAGAGACCCAGACAGGCCAGACAGACAGACAGTCAGACAGACAGACAGAGAGCCAGAAAGAGACCCAGACAGGCCAGACAGACAGACAGATAGACTGACAGACAGACAGACAGACAGTCAGATAGACAAACAAACAGACAGACAGACAGAGACCAAGAAAGAGACCCAGACAGGCTAGACAGAGACCCAGACAGGCCAGACAGAGAGCCAGACAGAGACCCAGACAGGCCAGACAGACAGACAGATAGACAGACAGACAGACAGACATACAGACATACAGACAGACAAACAGACAGACAGACAGACAGAGGGCCAGCCTGAGAGATAGACAGGCCAGACACAGACCAAGACAGGCCAGACAGATAGACAGACAGACAGACAGACAGACAGACAGACAGACAGGCCAGACAGACAGACATACACAAAGACACACAGACAGACAGACAGACATACATACATACAGACAGACAAACAGACAGACAGACAGACAGACAGAGGGCCAGCCTGAGAGCCAGATAGGCCAGACAGAGACCCAGACAGGCCAGACAGATAGACAGACAGACAGACAGACAGACAGACAGACAGGCCAGACACACAGACAGACACAAAGACACACAGACAGACAGACAGACAGACATACAGACAGACAGACAGACAGACAGACAGACAGACAGACAGACAGACAGACAGACAGACAGACAGACAGACAAACAGACAGACAGACAGACAGACAGACAGACAGACAGACAGACAGACAGACAGACAGACAGACAGACAGACAGACAGACAGACAGAGACCCAGACAGAGACCCAGACAGGCTAGACAGAGACCCAGACATAGACCCAGACAGGCCAGAGAGAGAGCCAGACAGAGAGCCAGACAGGCTAGACAGAGACCCAGACAGAGAGCCAGACAGAGACCCAGACAGGCCAGACAGACAGACAGACAGACATACAAACAGAGAGCCAGGCAGGCTAGACAGAGACCCAGACAGGCCAGACAGAGAGCCAGACAGAGAGCCAGACAGACCAGACAGATAGACAGACAGACAGACAGACAGAGACCCAGACAGAGACCAAGACAGGCTAGACAGAGACCCAGACAGAGACCCAGACAGGCCAGACAGAGAGCCAGACAGAGAGCCAGAGATGCCAGACAGAGACCCAGACAGGCCAGACAGACAGACAGACAGACAGACAGACAGACATACAGACAGACAAACAGAGGGCCAGCCTGAGAGCCAGACAGGCCAGACAGAGACCCAGACAGGCCAGACAGACAGACAGACAGACAGACAGGCCAGACAGACAGACAGACACAAAGACACACAGACAGACAGACAGACATACATACAGACAGACATACATACAGACAGACATACAGACAGACAGACAGACAGACAGACAGACAGACAGACAGACAGACAGACAGAGACCCAGACAGAGACCCATACAGGCTAGACAGAGACCCAGACAGAGACCCATACAGACCAGACAGAGAGCCAGACAGAGAGCCAGACAGAGAGCCAGACAGAGAGCCAGACAGGCCAGACAGAGACCCAGACAGGCCAGACAGACAAACAGACAGACAGACAGACAAACAGAGAGCCAGACAGGCTAGACAGAGACCAAGACAGAGACCCAGACAGACCAGACAGAGAGCCAGACATAGAGCCAGACAGAGAGCCAGACAGGCCAGACAGAGACCCAGACATGCCAGACAGACAGACAGACAGACAGACAGACAGACAGACAGACAGACAGACAGACAGACAGACAGACAGACAGACAGGCCAGACAGACAGACAGACACAAAGACAGACAGACAGACAGACAGATATACATACAGACAGACAAACAGACAGACAGACATACATACAGACAGACAGACAGACAGACAGAAAGACAGAGACCCAGACAGAGACCCATACAGGTTAGACAGAGACCCAGACAGAGACCCATACAGACCAGACAGAGAGCCAGACAGAGAGCCAGACAGAGAGCCAGAGAGAGAGCCAGACAGGCCAGACAGAGACCTAGACAGGCCAGACAGACAGACAGACAGACAGACAGAGACCCAGACAGGCTAGACAGAGACCCAGACAGAGACCCATACAGGCCAGACAGAGAGCCAGACAGAGAGCAAGACAGGCCAGACAGAAACCCAGACAGACCAGACAGACAGACAGACAGACAGACAGACAGACAGACAGACATACAAAGAGCCAGACAGAGTCCCAGACAGGCCAGACAGAAAGACAGACAGACAGACAGAGAGCCAGACAGGCTAGACAGAGACCCAGATAGAGAGCCAGACAGAGAGCCTGACAGGCCAGACAGACAGACAGACAGACAGACAGACAGAGAGTCAGAGAGTCAGACAGAGAGCCAGACAGAGAGCCAGACAGGCCAGACAGACAGACAGACAGACAGACAGACAGACAGACAGACGGGCAGACAGACAGACATACAGACAGACAAACAGACAGACAGACATAGGGCCAGCCTGAGAGCCATACAGGCCAGACAGAGACCCAGACAGGCCAGACAGACAGACAGACAGACCAGACAGAGAGCCAGACAGAGAGCCAGAGAGGCCAGACAGAGACCCAGACAGGCCAGACAGACAGACAGACAGACAGACAGACAAACAAAGAGCCAGACAGGCTAGACAGAGACCAAGACAGAGAGCCAGACAGAGACCCAGACAAGCCAGACAGACATACAGACAGACAGAGAGCCAGACAGGCTAGACAGAACCCAGACAGAGAGCCAGACAGAGAGCCAGACAGGCCAGACAGACAGACATACAGACAGCCAGACAGCCAGCCAGACAGACAGACAGACATACATACAGACAGACAGACAGAGGGCCAGCCTGAGAGCCAGACAGGCCAGACAGAGACCCAGACAGGCCAGACAGACAGACAGACATACAGAGAGCCAGACAGGGACCCAGACAGGCCAGACAGACAGACAGCCAGACAGGCTAGACAGAGACCCAGAAAGAGATCCAGACAGAGAGCCAGACAGGCCAGACAGACAGACAGACAGACAGAGAGCCAGACAGGCTAGACAGAGAGCCAGACAGACTAGACAGAGACCCAGACAGAGAGCCAGACAGAGACCCAGACAGGCCAGCCAGACAGACAGACAGACAGACAGACAAACAGAGAGCCAGGCAGGCTAAACAGAGACCCAGACAGGCCAGACAGAGAGCCAGACAGAGACCCAGACAGGCCAGACAGACAGACAGACAGACAGACAGACAGAGATCCAGACAGAGACCCAGACAGGCTAGACAGAGACCCAGACAGAGACCCCGACAGGCCAGACAGAGAGCCAGACAGAGAGCCATACAGAGAGCCAGACAGGCCAGACAGAGACCCAGACAGGCCAGACAGACAGACAGACAGACAGACAGACAGACAAACAGAGAGCCAGACAGGCTAGACAGAGACCAAGACAGAGACCCAGACAGAGAGCCAGACAGAGATCCAGACAGGCCAGACAGAAAGACAGACAGACAGACAGAGAGCCAGACAGGCTAGACAGAGAGCCAGACAGAGAGCCAGACAGAGAGCCAGACAGGCCAGACAGACAGACAGACAGACAGACAGACAGACAGACAGACAGACAGACAGACAGACAGACAGACAGACAGACAGACAGACAGACAGACAGACAGACAGACAGACAGACAGAGAGTCAGACAGGCTAGACAGAGAGCCAGACAGGCTAGACAGAGAGCCAGACAGAGAGCCAGACAGAGACACAGACAGGCCAGACAGACAGACAGACAGACAGACAGACAAACAGAGAGCCAGGCAGGCTAGACAGAGACCCAGACAGGCCAGACAGAGAGCCAGACAGAGACCCAAACAGGCCAGACAGACAGACAGACAGACAGACAGACAGACAGACAGACAGACAGACATACAGACATACAGACAGACAAACAGACAGACAGACAGAGGGCCAGCCTGAGAGCCATACAGGCCAGACAGAGACCCAGACAGGCCAGACAGACAGACAGACAGACAGACAGACAGACAGACAGACAGGCCAGACAGACAGACAGACACAAAGACACACAGACAGACAGACAGACATACATACAGACAG
Organism: Cyrtodaria siliqua; assembly: GCA_037043455.1. Taxonomy (NCBI): domain Eukaryota; kingdom Metazoa; phylum Mollusca; class Bivalvia; order Adapedonta; family Hiatellidae; genus Cyrtodaria; species Cyrtodaria siliqua. The sequence goes on along the minus strand of JAWPHD010018275.1, from coordinate 26,370 downwards.
ACATACAGACAGACAGACAGACAGACAGACATACAGACAGACAGAGACCCAGACAGAGACCCAGACAGGCTAGACAGAGACCCAGACAGAGACCCAGACAGGCCAGACAGAGAGCCAGACAGAGAGCCAGACAGAGAGCCAGACAGGCCAGACAGACAGACAGACAGACAGACAGACAATCAGAGAGCCAGACAGGCTAGACAGAGACCAAGACAGAGAGCCAGACAGAGACCCAGACAAGCCAGACAGACAGACAGACAGACAGATAGACATACAGACAGACAGACAGACATACAGACAGTCAGACAGACAGACAGACAGACAGACAGACAGACAGACAGACAGAGACCCAGACAGGGACCCAGACAGGCTAGACAGAGACCCAGACAGAGACCCAGACAGGCCAGACAGGCCAGACAGAGAGCCAGACAGAGAGCCAGACAGAGAGTCAGACAGGCTAGACAGAGACCCAGACAGGCCAGACAGACAGACAGAGACACAGACAGACAGACAGACAAACAGAGAGCCAGACAGGCTAGACAGAGACCAAGACAGAGACCCAGACAGGCCAGACAGAGAGCCAGACAGAGAGCCAGACAAGCCAGACAGACAGACAGACAGACAGAGAGTCAGACAGGCTAGACAGAGACCCAGACAGAGAGCCAAACAGAGAGCCAGACAGGCCAGACAGACAGACAGACATACAGACATAGAGCCAGACAGGCTCGACAGAGAGCCAGACAGGCTAGACAGAGACCCAGACAGAGAGCCAGACAGAGACCCAGACAGGCCAGACAGACAGACAGACAGACAGACAGACAGACAAACAGAGAGCCAGGCAGGCTAGACAGAGACCCAGACAGGCCAGACAGAGAGCCAGACAGAGACCCAGACAGGCCAGACAGACAGACAGATAGACAGACAGACAGAAAGACAGACAGACAGACATACATACAGACAAACAGACAGACAGAGGGCCAGCCTGAGAGCCACACAGGCCAGACAGAGACCCAGACAGGCCAGACAGATAGACAGACAGATAGACAGACAGACAGACAGGCCATACATACAGACAGACACAAAGACACACAGACAGACAGACAGACATACATACAGACAGACAGACAGACAGACAGACAGACAGACAGACAGACAGAGACCCAGACAGAGACCCAGACAGGCTAGACAGAGACCCAGACAGAGACCAAGACAGGCCAGACAGAGAGCCAGACAGAGAGCCAGACAGGCCAGACAGAGACCCAGACAGGCCAGACAGACAGACAGACAGACAGACAGACAGACAGACACACAGAGAGCCAGACAGGCTAGACAGAGACCAAGACAGAGACCCAGACAGGCCAGACAGAGAG
>JAWPHD010018275.1:2500-5000 GCA_037043455.1 Cyrtodaria siliqua | reverse complement strand
GAGAGCCAGACAGGCCAGACAGAGACCCAGACAGAGAGCCAGACAGAGAGCCAGACAGAGAGCCAGACAGGCCAGACAGAGAGACAGACAGACAGACAGACAGACAGACAGACAGACAGACAGACCGACAGACAGACAGACAGACAGACAGACAGAGACCCAGACAGAGACCCAGACAGAGAGCCAGACAGAGAGCCAGACAGAGACCCAGACAGGCCAGACAGACAGACAGACAGACAGACAGACAGAGAGCCAGACACTCTAGACAGAGACCCAGACAGAGAGCCAAACAGAGAGCCAGACAGGCCAGACAGACAGACAGACAGACAGACAGAGAGCCAGACAGGTTAGACCGAGAGCCAGCCAGGCTAGACAGAGACCCAGACAGAGACCCAGACAGAGACCCAGACAGGCCAGACAGACAGACAGACAGACAGACAGACAGACAGACAGACAGACAGACAGACAGACAGACAAACAGAGAGCCAGGCAGGCTAGACAGAGACCCAGACAGGCCAGACAGAGAGCCAGACAGAGACCCAGACAGGCCAGACAGACAGACAGATAGACAGACAGACAGACAGACAGACAGACAGAGGGCCAGCCTGAGAGCCACACAGGCCAGACAGAGACCCAGACAGGCCAGACAGATAGACAGACAGATAGACAGACAGACAGACAGGCCAGACAGACAAACAGAGAGCCAGGCAGGCTAGACAGAGACCCAGACAGGACAGACAGAGAGCCAGACAGAGACCCAGACAGGCCAGACAGACAGACAGGTAGACAGACAGACAGACAGACAGACAGACAGACAGACATACATACAGACAAACAGACAGACAGAGGGCCAGCCTGAGAGCCACACAGGCCAGACAGAGACCCATACAGGCCAGACAGATAGACAGACAGATAGACAGACAGACAGACAGGCCAGACAGACAGACAGACACAAAGACACACAGACAGACAGACAGACATACATACAGACAGACAGACAGACAGACAGACAGACAGACAGACAGACAGACAGACAGACAGACAGACAGACAGACAGACAGACAGACAGACAGACAGACAGAGACCCAGACAGAGACCCAGACAGGCTAGACAGACACCCAGACAGAGACCCAGACAGGCCAGACAGAGAGCCAGACAGAGAGCCAGACAGGCCAGAGAGAGACCCAGACAGGCCAGACAAACAGACAGACAGACAGACAAACAGAGAGCCAGACAGGCTAGACAGACACCAAGACAGAGACCCAGACAGGCCAGACAGAGAGCCAGACAGAGACCCAGACCAGCCAGACAGACATACAGACAGACAGAGAGCCAGACAGACAGACAGACAGACAAACATAGAGCCAGGCAGGCTAGACAGAGACCCAGACAGGCCAGACAGAGAGCCAGACAGAGACCCAGACAGGCCAGACAGACAGACAGACAGACAGACAGAGAGCCAGGCAGGCTAGACAGAGACCCAGAAAGAGATCCAGACAGAGAGCCAGACAGGCCAGACAGACAGACAGACAGACAGACAGACAGACAGACAGAGAGCCAGACAGGCTAGACAGAGAGCCAGACAGGCTAGACAGAGACCCAGACAGAGAGCCAGACAGAGACCCAGACAGGCCAGCCAGACAGACAGACAGACAGACAGACAGACAATCAGAGAGCCATGCAAGCTAGACAGAGACCCAGACAGGCCAGACAGAGAGCCAGACAGAGACCCAGACAGGCCAGACAGACAGACAGACAGACAGACAGACAGACAGACAGACAGACAGACAGACAGACAGACAGACAGACAGACAGAGACCCAGACAGAGACCCAGACAGGCTAGACAGACACCCAGACAGAGACCCAGACAGGCCAGACAGAGAGCCAGACAGAGAGCCAGACAGGCCAGAGAGAGACCCAGACAGGCCAGACAAACAGACAGACAGACAGACAAACAGAGAGCCAGACAGGCTAGACAGACACCAAGACAGAGACCCAGACAGGCCAGACAGAGAGCCAGACAGAGACCCAGACCAGCCAGACAGACATACAGACAGACAGAGAGCCAGACAGACAGACAGACAGACAAACATAGAGCCAGGCAGGCTAGACAGAGACCCAGACAGGCCAGACAGAGAGCCAGACAGAGACCCAGACAGGCCAGACAGACAGACAGACAGACAGACAGAGAGCCAGGCAGGCTAGACAGAGACCCAGAAAGAGATCCAGACAGAGAGCCAGACAGGCCAGACAGACAGACAGACAGACAGACAGACAGACAGACAGAGAGCCAGACAGGCTAGACAGAGAGCCAGACAGGCTAGACAGAGACCCAGACAGAGAGCCAGACAGAGACCCAGACAGGCCAGCCAGACAGACAGACAGACAGACAGACAGACAATCAGAGAGCCATGCAAGCTAGACAGAGACCCAGACAGGCCAGACAGAGAGCCAGACAGAGACCCAGACAGGCCAGACAGACAGACAGACAGACAGACA
>JAWPHD010018274.1:0-40641 GCA_037043455.1 Cyrtodaria siliqua | reverse complement strand
TTATTAACCATTATTGTCCTGGAACAAACACTATTTAAGAAAACAAAATACGTTTTAAGAAGTAATATTCAATGGAACGCGTGAATTAATACATTTACCACAAGACAGTGCCGTAGCTGGCCGATTTTAAGTTCAAGTGCAGGCGTAATCAATTGGGAGAAAATGCTAGTGGGTGGATGTATGGAAGCATGGGCCACCAGACCAACAAAAACAATTGCTTAAAATGGTGCATTCTGACGAGTTTTTAGGAGGTTTAATAAACCGAAGGGACGGATTAAGATTTCAATATTTAGTGGCAAAACGTTACTTTGAGCGTTATTGCAAACAAAATGTCCTACATTTCGCATAACCACTCCTCATTAATTTTAATGCATTCTAAATAAAATGTTCACATCTGGGACAAGATGTAGGCCCAAACCTGCCCTGTCTGTAATCAGCTACGCCACTGTAGGATATAGTGCATATTCCATGATATAATTGTGCATTATCAAATATAATTAATGTTTAAAGTGACCAAGCAGTACATCATAATTAAATATTAACTTCTAGCTAATATAAGTGATAAATGTATTTAATAATATATTCTTTTTTATAGGAAATTAAATTAATAGTGGTTCAAATGTATATTTTCGAACAAATATGAATGCATTAACTATGTATTCAGAATGTTTTGGATTCATTTTAAAATATAACCAAATTAAAAACAAAAACAAAAAGGTATTGTTTGACATTGATAACAAAATTAAGTCTTCGATCTGTTGTGATCGATAATGAATCGAAAAAAGAAATAATTACAAATATGAATAAAAGTCTATATGACATCATATAAATAACGGGATTGACAATAGGGCTACCGCCTTGGAACGGTCAGCGGAAAAAAAGTCCGCTTGGGGTTTAAACTAGGGTGCACCAACCTTCACTCTTACTCTATTGTCACTCCCCCTCCCCAGTAAAACGGAACAGTGTAAATTAAAGATGTCCCCATCAGGTTACAGACTTATTTTGTTGTACCATTAATGGTTTATGCTCGTGTTGCCCTGGTTTCTTCCAAAGAAATTGCGCATTTGTTGTGTGGCCTTTGTTTTATGTTTATGTTTTGTCCTTTTGTTATACTTGTATGGCCTATTTATACTGCTTATTTTGTTAAAGGATATATCCCGGCGGATATTTATTTAGTTGCAATAGTGTAAGAGCGAGGTTTGATGCACCCCAGACTTAATGTTATCAAGTTCAATAACGTTGTAACACATGTGGTAATTTTGCTAACTGTCAGTTCCTTAAACAAAGTAGTAAAACAAACTTTAAATCAAATAACCAAACATGGTTTACTAATGTTAACAGACAAAGAGGCTTAACATCCCCCATGATATAATCACGCGTCAATTTTGCTTGTTGTCTAAAGCGAACGTTCAAATCAAATTTGATTAAAACCGTTTCCTGCACGTAAATCGCATATGTAAGATTACGGACGGACGAAAATACGACGGACAACGCGCTACCACAGGAACAATCATTTCTTTGAGCAATGCTGAAAAAATAACAGTGTAATTGTTTAGTATTGGGATTATTTTTCATTTGAAATTATGATGATTAACGTTATCTTTATGGTCAATTTGCTATTTACTTCCGGCGTTCAAAGCCGTCTTCCGTCTTCCGTTCAAAGCCGTATAAACGCCGATTATTTTCCCGTTGTTATTGGTTGTAGTACCAACAAAACATAATTATAGGGTCATTGTATTTTCAGCCATTAAGGTACACCTACTTGTAGAGTAAATTATGTTTGGAATATGATGCTTTTTGTTTTCAATTGTAATAAGAAGTGAATATATATATTAAAGCCGAAACACGCGAACATGACCCTTCAGACAAATTGTGATATTTTATGTTTTTTGATGATTATGAATCTCTTCTTTTCTCTTTAAAATTCTCTTTATTTCGTGTTGATATCTTAATTAAAAATGATTTTATCTCAATTTGAAAATTAAAGATTGTACTCGCCATTAGTTTTGACGTTGACGTTAGCGTCTTGGACGACGTCGATGATTAAATAACACCAACAAATATAAACAGTTACCATTTTCTATAGCATCAACTATTTATATTAAGAAAACATATTCCCTATGATATAATAACTAGGTAAAACACGGAAGTGATGAGAAATTTGATTAGTAAGTAACTGATTACCGGCCGACGTCATAAATTGTTACTTTATGACGTTGTCGACTGAACGTCCAAAGGGACGTTTTCGTGTGTTGCGGCTCATTTGAATTCATCTTCCAAAGGAATAATAGTTGATGATTACATCTTGATATAACATGTTATATGTTAAACATAAAGTGTATGATACGACTGTTTTTTTATATTTAAAAGTATTATACCCTATAAGATCTTAACTTGATTAAGTAAATTATAAATACAATTGTTTTAATGTTTTAATTCTACTGTCATACATGTGCACACATGCTTTGCTATTTTATTAAGCTAGGAGTAGCACATAGTTACAAGTCAGTAACCCTGTTTTCGCCGTTATTTATTATGTGTATTATTATTTTCATTTACTATTTAATTTGGTCGCTTGATTTAGTTTGTGGTACATTGCGTTTGGGTGCTGTAGGACCATTTTCCTCATTGTAGAGCTTGCGGCTGTTCAGACTGGTCAACGGTAATTAGTCTTCTATCGACCAGATATAACATTACATCTTGTTATATTGTATCTGTTTTATTTGATTTGTGTTAATTATGTTTTACAGCATTATAAACAATAACATCCTACATAATTAGTAGGAACACCTGCCAAAACGTGTTAGTTGACATACAAACTCTTACCGAATCTACATATACAAACAAATAAGTCATGCAAATGTAACAAGTTTCATCAATAAGTACTTATGACTTCTCTACACTATATACAACCTTACCACATCACCTTATTAAAGACAAGATTATTTCTCTTATTCAAAAAACATTCGCTAGAGAAAATACTACATTTTTGGCATGTAATACTATTAAAGCGTTTTTTACTAACGGCAGTTTAGACAATTATACTATGTGGACTTGCTATGAAGTTTGTGAACCACTCATCTTCAAATTAGATAATATTTTCGTCAGGTATGGTACCAGCGTTTATAGACAACGTGTTGGTATCCCTATGGGTACGAACAGTGCACCACTTGTCGCAGTTTTGTTTTTATTTTGCTATGAAAGAGATTTCATGTTGAGTCTTTCACCAGATACCCAGGCAGATATAATTGAAACTTTTAATGACACCTCCCGGTATTTGGATGACATACTGAACATTGACAACCCTTTCTTTCCAATTATGGTTGATAATATTTATCCTAAAGAACTTCAGCTTAATAAAGCTAATATATCTGATAATAACGCTTCTTTTCTTGATTTAGATCTCTCGATTGAAAATGGTGAAATAATTAGCAAAATCTATGACAAGAGAGATGATTTTAATTTTGACATTGTTAATTACCCCCACTTGGATGGGGATGTTCCCCGAGAAACTTCTTATGGGGTGTATGTGTCTCAACTTATTCGTTTTTCAAGAGCTTGTACTCGAGTTGAGGACTTAAATATTCGTAATCTTTGTATAACTAAAAAGCTACTCAATCAGGCTTACCGTTACCATAAACTTCGTAAACCTTTGCACAATTTTATTATCGTAACCCTAATCTTCTTTCCAAATATAAAAGTAATTTAAGGACTCTTCTGCGACAAGGACTATCACAACCTGATTTCTATGGTGATGTGATTTATAAACTTCGTAAGATTCTTGGTCATGATCACTTTCATACTATCTTTGTTAAACTTGTTAAAAAGTTTGTCAAACGAGGTTATGACCCTATCATTTTGCAACGTACTGCATGCTTGGTGGTGGACCCTTTTACAGTTCGCCACTATGCTTTCCTCTTTAATTGTACGATGACCGGACAGGCTGTGGACCCTATGAGGACGCCTACCTAAAGCCCATTGGGACGGTGGCGTTTGATGTTTGTCTATGATCTTTCTTGTCGTGCCCTTAATGGTTTATTCTCTTGTTGCTTTGGTTTCTGCCAAGTCACTGAGTACCTTCATTTTGGCTTTCTATGCTATTGTTTTTTTGTATTACATTTACACGAGCATATTTGTGTTTTACTTATATTGCCTATTGATGCTGCCTTGTTGGTTAGAGATTATACCATGGCGGTGATTTCTTTATTTACACTGTCCTGTTTTAATGGGATGAAGTAGGGTAAGTGTGAGGTTTGGTGCACCCTAGAACCGGTTTAAACCCCAAGTGGCCTTTGTTGCCACTGGCCGTTCCAAGGCGGTAGCCCTATTGTAAACCCTTTTGTGTTTGTGATGACTTTTGCATTTTTTATTACTTTTGCCTTCTCGTTTGTCTATTTGCGTGTTTGTTTTTGTGTTTTGTGGTTGACAATCGTCCTTGAATTCTGCTTTCCCTGTCCGATATTTTTGTTTTTCTTTGTTTGCTTATACTTAGCTGTGGAAACAGACCTATGTAGATTATCGTTAGATCTATTTGTTTATATGTTCCCGGGCAACCAGACTTTGACCGGACTAGTACGAATATTCGTACTGACGAGGGAGATGACAAAAGTTGTTTTCCAACTGTATATAGAGGCTGCGTAGTAACACGTGACAGTAATAACCAATGAATCAGTGTTAGGAAAGTCCGATGAACAGTCTCCGCTAATCAGCTGTGATCCGGATTGCCGGTCCTCCGCTAGCACTGGGCAACAGTTTCTCAACAATATAGAACTCTGCCAAATACTATATACATCAATATATTCCTTCGAACTGTATCCGGTAAGGACTTTAGAACTATAGTTTGAGTACTTTAAACAATTCCAGTCGACGGAAATTCAGAGGATGACCTCGAAGTAAGAGTTTATCAAGGTTGACAATATTATTTCAAAAAATGCATAAAGGTTAAGATAATCAACATGACATAATATAAAATCTATGACATCAATGGCATAAATACTGAAAAGGTGATCCATCGGATGCAACAAACACAAACAAGAGAGAAAAAGTGACAGACTCGGTTTTATTGAGTCTGTTCATGAGAACACCTCGGACGCCTCCTAGCACCGGCTTAAGCGATATTCTACGTTAAAGTAACACAGAATAGGCTTGATGATTCCAATGGACCAGTAAATAATAACATTACTGATTTGTAGTCGGGGCGACATTTTACGCCAACGGTAGTGTGAATGTCTGGGTAAGAGTTCGTCTGTTCTGTGGCAATAACATGGGATTAATTTAAGGGGTAGACTTTTACATCCGTGCCTCGACCGGTGAAAGAAATTGGAATCAAAAATGGCGGACAGCTGTCAAAAGTGCAACTCACAAAACAAAATGATCTCAGATTCCTTAGTAGAATTGAGATATACTGTCACATAACTAGCATCTGTGAATTATTAAGCAGCAAGTAAATGTAAGTGAATCTGTTTTGATTATATGCGAATTAGTTATTGCGAATAAAATAACGTGCATTCTGAAATGTTGAGCAGGTAACAATTTGATAAATAGTGATTCTTACACTATCCTCACCCTTATTAAAGAAAATCCCCCTGCATTTTTTAAATAATGTATAATTATTATGCAAATCATTGACTACCACATGCGATAAGAATCGTAATATATCAACCATCAAGTTCTCACTAATGTGTATCAATTAACAATGCAAACTCAGTTATCTTTTGATATGTGTACCTATACATTATTTTGAATGGCTTAAAGGAATGGGGTCACATGACTTCAACATATGGTCACATGGCTCTACGCTAAATCAATGATAGCCATGACGATGCCTGTTATTTGTTGACGGCTATTTGTCTTAAAGTTTCGTAAGTGTAATACCTCGCCTTGAAAATAGGACTGCAATTTATTAAGGGAGGCGCAGTGCCTGGTAATGCCTGAAAATTGAAATGGATTAAAATGTCGCATCGTTCCATATTCACTAAATCCTGACCACGAGACTTAAGAATTTGCATGGCTACAAACTCCCATTGTAGTAACTTCTGGTCTGCAGAGAGGGTCTTCCATCACTTAGGAGGCCACAAGATGGTGAGTTGACCTTCCATAAAAACGAACAGACTCCTCTGTATCCCTGCAACTCCTATCAGCCTGCCTGGGGGCATACTTCCTCTTCCAAACAACTTGAAGCACGGCATTCTAGGGTGGGTTATGCTGGGAGTGGAATTATATCCCTCCCTCTTTTTCCTGGTTTCTTAAAATGAAAAGTACGGCTTCGGCTATGTGACTCAGCTGTAGTTACATTCATAGCTGTGGGCTGGGGAATGAAAACAGAAGGGACCTTCAGGGATTCATCAGGAGTCTGCATCATCCGAAATGACTTTTGGCTCAATATATCAATTTTTATGACAAATGTTCTGCTCCGGGTATTTCTACTGGGAGCCTTGCTGCACATTTTGAAGGTATAACTGTTGTGTGCCTTACAAGTACCCTACATGACATGTCGGATTCATTTCCAACCCAGCAATTTATTTCGTTAAAGCTAGTTAAAATTTTGCCATGTTTATAACTTATGTATTCAGCATATTTTAATAGAAAGTCTGGCCCAATGATACCATCTTGCTTCACATCACACATCATAACATTTTGTTCAAAGTCATGCTCTCCTAACATAATGTTAATTGTCATGTTTCCATAAGTCTTTATTTTATTACCACTTGCGTCATGAACTATAGATTGAACTTTGATTAGGGTAGGTTTAATTTCACTTTGAATATTATTGTACACAGTGTATGACAAGATAGATGTGGTGGACCCATTGTCTACTAAGAATTCTACAGGGAGATTGAGAAATTCCCCTTTGGTATAAACCCATTGTCCCAACCAGAGTTTGTGTTACTTATATGACCGGTTCTTAATGAATCTTTTGATAGAGGAATAGGCCGTTCTACGTTAACAGTAGCATTTGTCGACTCATGGCCTACTGAGTCGACATGTTCTCGTTTCCCGAATGCTGTTCGTGTTAGGTTGGTGGTTCACAGCTTGGCGATTAACATGTTGAGTGTTAACAGTTTGGCGGTCATTGAGGCGAGGTTGAAACGTATTACCCTATTGGCTATTTGGGACGGCTTGGTTGTGTGGGCAATTCCTGTAAAAATGGTCAGGGGCATTACACAAAAAGTAGTTCCTGGATTTGTTGCGGTCATTCATTTGACCACGGGGTTGAAAATAATTTTGGCGGGCAAGTGAAATGCTTTCTAACTACTCCAGGCGGGAGTCGAGCTTTTTCAGCATGGATGGTATGTTCGTATCGACTTTAATAGAACGGAAGTTGTTTCTCTTCCGGTGTGTTTCTGACACTCCAAGGATGGATTCATACCGCTCAATAACCTCAACTGCATTGTGGATGGTCTTGCAGTCATGGTCAACGCAGCGGCATATCATATCAACTTGTAAAGTTGGTTCAGGGCAATGGTTTCCCTTTCTGCAGTATCCAGAGATAGATATGCCTTCCTGGCTAGCCGGTGAAGATGATCCCCTATGGCAATTATGCTTTCGCCATACTACATGTACTACCGTTGTCTGTTTTCCAGTTGGGAAAGCCACTTCCTTGAGTGCCTACTTCCCCCAAGCCTTTGTCTCAATTTGGAAACTAACGTGTGGTAATCACGTTGCTCTTCGCTTTCAAGGCTCATATAGTAGGTACGCTCAGATCTTCGGAAACTGGCAGCCAAGAATAACATTTTACTGCGGTTACAATTTGATAACTCAGCACATTTTTCAAAATGGGATTGGTATACTTCACAGTTGATACTGCCAGAATAAGCCTCTGGTTTCATATGTGGAAACTGACTATGTGGGGCTCTAGTCAGATTTGGTTTTTGGAGTTGATGGACTTTATCTACCAGTATATGGTCTCTTTGATAGGTCCTATTATATGGCTCCATCGGTTGGAATAGAGTGCTCTGGTTATGGTCAGGTTGCTGCCTATGACTATCTGGACCTGGTATCTGGTATTATTATTCAAGGGGCCTCTGTGCATGTTTACATGGTCTCTGTTATTAACATGCCTAGGGCTTGGTGATCTATGGTTGCTATGACTATAGTTTGGGCTAGTGAATGGCCTTCGCTGTACATGAACTGGGCTTCTCCTTTGGCTGTGTGGGGACACCTGGTCTACTGACAAGTTGTGTTGGTCAGCAACATTGGCTTGGGTTTGATCTCCATCTTGTAAATAGAGAACTGAGCTTCTCCTTTCGCTATGTCGGGACCCTGGTCTCTCGACAGGTTTTGTTGATCAACAACATTGGCCAGACCAGATGCTCGTGTCGACGGACATTCAGACGATGACCGTGACGTAAGCTTTTGTCAAGGTTGATAATAATATTTCAAAGAATGCATACAAGTTAAGATAATAAACATGGTTTAATATAAAATCAATCATAAATACTGATAAAGGTGATCCTTTGAGAGCAAGAAACACAATTCAGAGAATAAAGCAGCAGACTCGGTTTTATTGAGTCTGTTCATGAGAAGTAATGAAAGAAGCAACACTTCTCACGCCCCCTAGCACCGGCTTAAAGTTCATGATAATAAGAGTTCGTCTGTTCTGAGACATAAACATGGGATTAATTTAAGGGGTAGGATTTTACATCCGTGCATTGACCAGTGACAGAAATTGGAATCAAAAATTGAGACAGCTGTCAAAATTGCAACTCACAAAACAAAATGGTATCAGAATTCTTAGTACAACTGAGATACAATGTCACACAACCAGCATCTGTGAATTATTAAGCAGAAAGCACATGCACAATTTGATAAATAGTGATTCTTACAATATGATTAATTCGCAGAGGGGTTTTAGTCTGTCTATACTCGAGTATGATGAGGAACCAGATAAATCCATTCAGTAATATATATTCTTGACTTTTATTATTTATTCATAATTGAATATTTCAGAGTGAAAGAAAACCAGAAAGAGACATAGAACAGAAGAAGCCAACAAGAACGCATTGGAAAAAAAACTGCCTCAGCATGACTGCTATATTGATGTTGTGCTTTAGTAAGATCAACTGATAATGTACTAATAAATTAAAATTAAAAAGCTTTCTCTTCTGTAATAATGTTTCATTTTACCCATTGTAATCATTCTTTCGGATTCAATTTCACCTTCTGGTGGATGTTTGTCACTTATTAGGTACTTATAAGTCATAGAGTAGTTGGCATATAAGTGGCTTATAAGTGAGTTATATAACTCATTTGCATTTAAAATCATTAGCGACTTATATGTCATTTATAACACAAACACATAAGTGACTTACATTGTGCAATTTTCAAAATCATTTGACGTTGATATTATATACTTTTGCTCGCCTTTCAACATTATCACACGTGTATTAAAATATTATAGGCATACACTATATTATACATTTAAATACATTCATACACACTTTTAGAATATTCGTTTCCTAAACAAAATATAAGTTTCTTCGTAATAGTTTTGTTATATATTCCTTCTCCCGTATTAATTATGTCCCAACATAAAATTCAACATATTTATATTTTAATAATCAACATAACTTATACGTTTTAATATTTATTTGTATATCTGTCAATAATGACTTATCTTTTATCGTGTTTATCATCTCAATAGTACGGACCTAAGTCAAAGTGGACACTTATGCTCACCAAACAAAAGTACCCATTTTTTGCTGGTATTCCCACAGGCCAGGATTTGAGGGCGCAGGACAACTTGAACAGTGCTTTAATTAAACAATGTTTGATGTTTTTAAGCACGCTTCACTGAGAACTAAATAGTCCGTTACACAGTTTCAAATTTTGCGAAGCAATACTCGTTTATGGATGCTATGAAAACCTTAAAGGGAGGTAATTTGATGGTTTTTGATAATCAAAATCTGCTACCTACACAAACGGTGTTGTATTTCTCTGTGATTTTTTTTCGAAAGCAACGTATAGAGAATATTGTCTTGGACAACTTGAGGTAATGTATGTAGATGTTATGTGTGTTTACCAAAAATGCATGGTTTAAGAAAATGGGGGATAAATCCCTTGTGTACTGAACTTTTCAAAGTTATTTTGTTTGGACTATTGGTAGTGGTCGATCTAATTATTCAATATACAACATTTATTATTTCCTGTTTCGCTGTCTATTTAATAATGGAAACAAATAGGGTACTTTTTATTTTTGTTCTATATAATACCTAATACATGCCTAAACTATCGTTTCTTTGACGTTATTATATGTAAATATTGCAGATCTCAATGATCATGTCGGAAAAATAACACATGTTGAGGATCCTTCTCAATAAGACACGTACATCTTAATATCCCATAAAACATACACCAGTGCACTAACTATTCAAAGCATAATGTTACACTGTCTTATTGTGGCTTAAAGCTACAGAGTCCCTATATCAATCGATTTCTTCTTTGTAGGCGTGTCTTTATTTGTAACTTCATGTTCACAAGCTCATGACGAAATCGGGTATTTAAGCGAGCAAATATAGCGAAGGAAATCATTTACTGTATATACATCGACCAGTGCACATCGTACCTATACACAGGTAACAGTACTTTTTACAGCTTCTTTCGTGGCTCGAACACACGACCTTCTGATTTCAAGTCCTGTGCTCTATGTACTGAACTACAACGCTACTTGAGAAAATAGTATACTAACTACCATACATTATGAGGCAAAATAACTTAACATATTTGAACGCAACTAATGATGGATCAATAAATATGCAGTCCATATTGTCGCACGTGTAAATTAACATTTCCTGGTGTAATACTGTATCTTATCAATATGAAACTAATACTTCGCCTCAAATCAACCATATCTCGACTTGTTATTTAGCTCTTGATGAGTTTGTGTGCGCTCTTGTTATTACGTAATGCCTATTTAGTGTTAAAAATGCTACAAAATACCAATAGAGGTTCAGCGTACATTTTTCAAATCTTACAAGTGCAAGGCTGTGGTTCAAATCCCATTCCGGGCAACTATTTATTTATCACATATATTCTGGAGCCGTATATTTATCGATGTTACCTGTACGGAGGCTAAATAAAAATGTGGAATTTTACCTATCGATTTCTCCTTATATACCGACTTTTGGGGTGTTCGTCGATTTGAAACTACTTCACACGTGACTCATTCATATTCATGAGTTATTACAAGTTAAAATAGGAACAGTACAGCTTTAAGGTATATGTTTCGATATACTATATACGTTTTTGTTCGATGCTTAGTTGATTAGTTCTGAGCTAATCGATACGCCCGCTTTTTAAACATAATTATCACTATATGTCTTATTATTTGTCTCATATGGCTTATTTCTATTATTTTATTATTCTATTATTTATAGTATCTGCTTCTTTAGTTTGCATGCTTTGATTTCTTATCTTACACATCGCCAAGTAATAGATAGAGTATGGTCTCAGCAAGTTGGCTTATTTAAACATAATTATACTTTTATACACATTTCTACCAATATTGTGCACTCAATTGAAACTCTAAAATATTCTTAGATCGACCGTTATGAGTGGGCTACGCCCATCTCGGTGTTTAAATAAGCCAATATCTCACCATTTCTGAAATTGTCTCTAACCCACAATATACTATCATTCACATGGTGGTGATCCTGAAGCAGGGTGGCCCACTTTTCAACGCTCGTAATTTTATCACGGACACATCTCATGGGCAAACATTGGCGGCGTCCAATAATGCTACAAAGGGTATTCAAGCTTACGCTGTCAAAAAGTTAAGAGATTACCTTGTCAACACACAATTCGTGATTTTTCGCTTTTTCCACGAGACATCAACATCTGCCTCACTCAAAAGTTCCGGTTGTTGTTGGAACTATTACTCGCAACTATCTGATTTGAACTGAATTATCACATTGAATAGAATACAATAAAAATCAATTCAAATCATCCAATCAGATCGTTGCCTGTAATAATAATACAACCGGAACTTTTGTGATAGGCGATACGATTTTATTGAGTCTGTTCATGAGAGATAATGTCAAGTGCAACACCTATCACGCCCCCTAGCACCGGTTAATGAGATATTTTACTTTATAGTCACAAAGATTGGGCTAAAATAATAACACTACTGCAGACAGGGTTATCGACTTGGGACGGTCAGTGTACAATATGGCCCACCGGTTAGCTTAACTCGATTTTATGTGCATACGAGCTCGCTATTATCCTGTCCTCAGCGCTCAACTTGACAAGACAGTGTAAAGAAAGAACATCCCATCAAGATAAAATCTCGTACAATAAAGTCCACACGCAAAAAATTAGAAATCGATACACGTATAAATTATTGTAAAGATATATATAAAATATATACTAAGGACACTACACAACATAAAGAGTGGTGACGACAGGGTTACATGTACCGATTCGGAAAGGCCAGTAGGCAATATGGCCCACTGATTAGCTTAACTCGATTTTAAGTGTACACAACCTTGTTATTATCCTGTCTTAAGCGCTCAAATTGACAAGACATTGCAAATAAAAGTACATCCCTTTAATGGAAATCTCTAACACTCCACATTTACAGAAATTAGGAACGATACACGTATATGTTATTGTAGAGATGCATAAAAAAGATAATTAGAAACACCTCAGGATGTATCCAGAAATGTACTGAACAACCACAGCAGTTGCAGCCGAAGAGAAAACCAATCTAGGATACGACCAGAAAATCCGGGGGACAAAGCGTCATGCACCAATCTCCCCTTTCAAGTCAACACTCGCTTTGATTTAGTAGCTAAGTCATTAGCACTGGATCAAGAAGGATTCCGGGAAGATGGATATTTAAAAAGATAAATGTGAGATAAATTATCAACCGAACAGTGCTTAAACCAACACAAAACAGGCGCTTTCGGCTTTTATTCACCTTCGTCAGGATACATACATAAAGCAACAAACACAAAACACATAAATTTCGGAAATGTTTAAAAGCAAACAAATAAACAAAACTATAAACGTGCGCTTCATGCACCCATATCCGTAAAGACCCAGAGCCCATGGACTTTTATTGCAGTGGGAGACGCCGAAACGTCTGTGGGTGTTTTCCTACTTGAACTTTTATGCTGATTTTAAAATCCCATTTCTTAAGTGCACCAGCATGCCCCCAAGTTAAAAAAAATCAGTTGAAAACAACTATCGAGGTAAAAAAATCAGGGTATGAAAAATGGGGATTGGGTTGACTGTTTATGCTATATTTCCTGTAGCATTAAAATTGTTGAAAATGTTAACAATGCATATTTAAAAAATAGTTTGAGAATATTCGAAGTCAATGTCCAAATGGTTTACAAGGTCGAAAGGTCAGTTAAGTGTAAAACCTATAATAAAATCACATTTTCCTTCCCATATGTATATATTTTTTATTCCAGTGTGTATTTGATATTATTTCGTGACAGTTGTCATCGCTTTTACTATTCCATCCATTTCACGCTTGTCTATATTTGTTTGTGTTGAAACATCAGGACGCTCATCCACATCCCAGTCATAAATTAATGCCTCTTCTATATTATCCATTGATGTCTATATGTTATCCATAATATGTGATAAATCTTGTAATGGAATAGCATCCACATTATCTGGTAAATCGTTTCTTGTGCTCTCCAACGCTTGTTGAGCTTTCTGTGATAATTTTGTTTTACTGTTATACTCTGACAAATTTAGAAATTGTCTTACCGCCCTTGTTCCCCCAGAGCCAAATTCCTTTGCCAAAGAACCAAGGGAAAGAAATATTGCACCACCTTGCTTTGCAGTTATTCTTATTTCTTTTTTCACCAACAATCCAGTATAATGTTTTACCATCATCTGATACTTTAAACTGGTCATAATCCATTTTGTTCGGTGCCATCTTATATCGTGTTTCTATTTCATCATAAAAGGATTTTACAAGATTTTTCTTGTGTGCTTCAAGTTCGGATTCTTTTAACTCCCCTCGAAGGTCAGCAAGATGGTCGCTTTGATTAAGAAGACTTCTTTGAACAGGCTCATCAGGCACCATTGGTAAATCATCATCATAATATTCATCATAATCATCTGGATCAAACATAGGATTGTCATATTCAAATCCTCCTTCAGCCATTGTTTATTTTATTTAATTTTAATAAAATATATTTAAAAAATAAAAACAATGTCAGCTTACGGAAACAATCTCAACCCTCATAGAAAACTAAGAGAACCTCATGGTGCCATGGGCATCCGCACAAGTGTATTAATAACTAATAATCCATCAACAATAGACCAAAACCAGCAACTGCTTGTGAGATTTCCAAATCTAAGTACTAATGATGTGATAGTTCCACGTACTGCTCGTCTTGCCTTTGACATAGAACTTAAAAGCAGAACAGACGCCAACGCTACTCTATACCAGAATCTGGGTAGAGCAATTGTGAAAAAAATGACAATAAGAATAAGTGGCAATGAAGTCATGTCAATAGATGACAGTGATATATATCATTGTTACGTAGATTTATGGAAAAGCCCTACCGAACGAGTAAACATAGCTTACCAAGGTATTGGTAAAGTAAACATGTTAAAACATAGAGTTGGTGCGGGAGATGCTTCCTCATTGAAAAGGTTGAAATGACAATAGAGGGCGTACCAAATCAGTTGTATAGTCAGGGCATGATGGCATATCAACATTGGGATGAAATCAGCAAATATTTTGCCTTGACATCAAAAAGAAACAAAGAGACAGACATAGTGGCAAAGGACTTATACTTTACCAATGTTTCTCTTGAGACTTATCTGACAAAATCATATGCTTTGTGGCTTGACCTTAGAACATGTGATGACAATTTATTACACGGCAGTGGAAAAAGAATAGAAAACGGCAGTGAAGGCATAACGATACTAATAAATAAAAAAGCAGATGCAGATCAACCTTTAAATATTTATCTATAGGTAATACAAGACGCGCAAATCAGTTTTGAAGATGGAAGATTCAAAGAAGTACGATACTAGTTTGCACAAACAAAAATATCCTAAATATCCCCACAGTGACATTATCTGTGGTCAGACAGGCTGTGGTTAGACAGAGTTTGTTCTTGACATACTTGAACAAGAGTATGTTGGAGTTTTTGAACATACAATTATATTGTGCCCAACAATAGAGTGGAACGAGGCTTATAAAAATAGATTCTGGATAGGAGATGTAAGACACCCAAAAGATAAAAAAATGATATTTGTTTAATCCCGTTAGCAACGGCAAAGAAATGTTACAAGAACTGTTGCGTTTATTTTTCAAACAATATGCTGGCAAGCCCACATTATACATGATTGATGATTGCTCCGCCACAAAAGAATTAACAAGGAAAAAAGATATGTTATCAGAGTTGGCATTCTCTGGTCGTCACGCCAAGCAATCAGTGTGGGTCATTTCGCAGAGATATAATTCTGTGTTGAAAGATTTGAGGGAGCAAGCAAAATAGTTGTGTATGTTTTACACCAAGGACAGAGATAGTTATGAAAATTGTTTGAGAGAAAATGATGTTATTCCGACGTTGGAGGAGAGAACCAGAATAAGAAAAGCTTTAGCAAAGACTAAATATTCCAAGTTAATTTTGAGGACTGACCAACCAACTGGTTATTGGGTTGAATATTTTTTTCCAATTTGAAAAATAAAAAACTAGAGTGCCAACGCGCCAACCAATGCACCAACCAATACCGGTACAACAGCACTATCCATGTTTTTCTTTTTACGGACGTGTTGTATCGGGGCTTGTAAAACATACCTTCTTGGATCACATATAAAATATTCTACGCCATCCTTCGTCACAGAAATTACAGGCGTTTCCTGTGCACCTTTTGCGTACGTTTTTAAAAAAATACTTTCTGAATCACATATACAACATTTTACATCATCCCTTGTCACAGGAATTTCCTGTGGTATTTTATTTTTGTCATAATCACCAATCTCATCGTCTGTTATTGTTCTCATTTTCAAATCCATTTTTTTATATAATATTTTTTTATTATTACAAAATATATTTATTTCATAATATCAGCAGGTATATTACCGTCAAATAATTTCTTTTTTTACAACTGTTGCTAATAGTAATACTAACAGCAAAGTAGCAATGTTAATAGCAATACTGAAATGAATATAGTAATGCTTATAGCATTGCTCATAGCAAATTAGTAATGTTAATAGCAATGCTTGCAGCAAATTAATAATGTTAATAAAAAAATAGCAAGGTTAATAACAATGCTATTAACAATACTAAAAATTACTAGTTGCATGAATATCGCAGCTGGTTGTTTTGTATTTTATATTTATTTCAAGATAAAATATAAGATTACTAATATAAAAATGAATGCGGAAAAACTATTACAAAATATATCGGAACAGACGGAACCAGATGAATCAAAGCAACAAGAAACAAAAAAAGAAAGATTAAGAGCCATAGTGGCTGGCGGTGGTAGTCGTTAATATTTGGGTAAAGACATACAACTCACAAATATAGATAGCATGCCCCCGGATGAAATTAACAAACTTAACTGCAGATATGAAGCAAGGCTTGGGGCAAGTATGACAAAGACTTTAGGCAATTATTTTATTAACTTGTATGTGATGGGAGTATCAAAATATTTTAATGTAACCAATCAACCAAAACTAATAGAAGATTTGGAGGAAGACCCATTTATTAATCATGCTTTGACAAGTGCTTGTTGTGAGTTGTATTACAGGTATGTGATGTGCTTAGCGCCATTTACAGCAATACTGACAACTGTTAGACATATTGATTTTAATACAAATAAAAATATAGATAATATAAATGATGGAGAACCAAAAGAGTGAAGTTATACCTGTTGAGGTTGTTACACAACAAAAAGTAAAAAATCCAAAAAGAATAGAAGCTGGGAAAAAAGGAGTAGCGGCAAGAAAGGCAAAGCGTCAGGATGCACAGGATGCTGCAAAGCAGGATGCTGCAAAGCAAGATGCAATTGAAAAAACAAAAATAACAATAGGTAAAGAGGAACCAGAAAAAATCAAAATTAACGTATACAAAAAATATATTCCACCGTGTCAGGTTTTATTAGGCATTGCTGGGTTGGTTTTGTATATTTATAACAAAAAATCTGCTACGCAGCCTGTACAACCTGTTCTTGCAGTTGCACCAAAAGACCCGTTTGATGATTTTTAATAATTTATTTAAAAAAAATAATCATATAAAAGTAAATGGCAACAAGTATTGACGGAAATCAAATTGTAAATATGGTGTATCACGCTGGAGTGGAAACACTTCTAACTGTTGGATATTCTGAGATTGGCAGAAAACTACTAAAAAGACCAGCACCTAAAGTGGATTTTAATATGACAGATATTGGGATGATGTCTGTGGATATAATGTTAGCAATGGCTACAAAGGATATGCTGATTAAGCAAGGTATTATTCCTGCGGATATTATGAAATAATTTTAAAAAAATATATATAAAAAAATGGCAAGTGCAGAAGCAATGATGATAGGTGGAGCATTAACAAACGCATTGGCGTTTAGCGGTTCAAATTATTTCTTTTCAAAAATGGGAAGTCATTCAGATGAGGAAAGACAAAGGCATGACAAAGCAGTGGAACAATTGAACGCAGCACAAGCGGAGTGGAATAAAAAAAGAACAGAGAGATTAGATTTTATTAATAAGCAACTGCAAAAGGAGCATCATGCAGAGCAGACTTTTGATGATGTAGACCAGGCTATGAAGCAGTATTATTATATAACTGGTAAACAGTTGCCTTTGGAACCGGAGCTTAAGTTGAGTGATTTCTATACACCATCTCCGGATCAACAGAATAGAGAAATTACGTTTATTGTGGTGGGCATGGCTGCAACTGGATTTGTGGCGTATAAATTGATTTCATAAAAAAGTTTAAAACTATAATTACTTTGGATTTGGAATGACTAAGTATGTTTACTTTGGAATAACCTTTGGAAAGACTAAGTCATATGCATGATACCTATTTTTGTTGTTGTTTTTACATGGTTTCAATCCAAGTGGTCGCATATAATATGGTGGTTTAGCACTCTTCTCTATTTTATTTTTAAGATAATCAGGCGCCCATACTTCACCGTTGTCTAATAATGTCAATACCATGGATGGACCATATTCCGTATCCACTATTTTTGTATCTGTAATAGTGTATATTTTATTTATTTCCAAGTTTGTCCATTTCTTTGTGCTATTTTGATTTTGCTCTTCAAGCAGTTCGTCAAATCTTGCAGTTGTGATTTCCATTTTTTTCTTTATAGTTATATAAATTTTAATCTTTAGTAGAAAAAATGGAAAAGATTTATTACAGCCCAAAAGGATTTTGGAGAGGTTACTCGGCAGTTAAAAAATTGGCAAAAGAGGCTGGTGTCAGTAAGAAACAGGCATTAGAATTTTTAAAGAAACAAGCTGTGTGGCAGATTCATTTACCCGCACCAAAGAAAATAATTAGACCCAGGTTTGATGTTTCTGCTAAGAATGGAGTGCATCAAGCTGATTTGTTATTTCTGCCGCATGATACTTTTGGCTTTGGTCGTGGACGCAAGACTTATAAATATGCGTTGACTGTGGTTGATATTGAAAGTAGATACAAAGAAGCAGAGCCACTGACTTCCAAGGATAGCACAGAAGTTGCTAAAGCACTTGAAAAAATATACAGTCGGCATTTAAAATATCCAAAATTATTACAAGTGGATCCAGGCAGAGAATTTATGGGTGCAGTATCGCAGTTGATGGTGAAACATAAAGTAAATATCAGACGGGGCAGAACAGAAATACACAGAGACCAAGAACATTAGCTGAAAGATTGTTTGGTTATCAGTATGCTAAGGAAATAGATTCGCAAAAACGCAACAGAGAGTGGGTAAAGAGATTACCAGAAGTTGTCAAAGCCATAAATGTGCAGACAAAAAAGCCCCCTCCTGTTGAAACAAAAACATTAAAAGAAGATCCTATCTGTATGAATGCAAGTATAAGATATTTATATCAACCCGGGGAACAAGAAGGTGGAAGACGCAGAGCAACTGATCCAATGTGGAGTGTTTATATTCACAAGATTAAAAGTTATATGGTGACGCAAGGCATAAGAGTATATTATTTGAAAGCACTAGCGCCACATAGAGGATTTGTCAAAGAAGAACTACTTATTGTTCCTGCTGATACCCAGATTTATAAGTTTTTATAAAATCCATATGCATCAGTTGTAATTCCATCTTCTCGAATGTATCTTTTAGTGTAAAATGGTGTCAGTGTTACTTTGTTTATTGTTATGCAGTATATTTGATGCTTCATCGCGCGTATCATATTCATTTCATGGGTGTATTTTTTCTTGTTAAACAATGCATCCTTGTAGTTTTCAAAGTTTATATTTTTTTCGATTACGTATTTTTTTACACCCTTTGCTTTTTGAATGAGTTGTTCATCCGCTCACAAAATAGAATATAGCTTGGGTCTTAATCCAACATACTCAGCTATAGCAACACCAGCACATTCATCTTTCATCTTGCCTATTACATTTTTATTTGTATCATCGTGCAGTGGATGGTTTTGCGGATAATCACTCAAGTCATATTCATCTTTCATTTCAGCCATGTCTTTGTAAACATCTTCTGTTTTGATTTCTACCAGCAAGCTGTCAGTGTATGTGTATAATAAATTACATTTATCTCCGTACCTTTTTTGTTAGAGTATTATAGTACCAATCATACATCATATACTTTGATAAATCCAATACTGCCATCCCAACATAGATTGGTTTGTTTAATGTTAATTTCGTTTTGTTTACATGTATTGCAGACAATTCATCTGAAAATTTTATACGCCTGTTAAAGTTGGGTTTGGCTATTATTTTTCTTATTTTTTCATTTTCGGAGCCGTCAGTTCGGACTAGTTTTATATCAGTCCGCTTGCGTAGATCTTCCATTATCTTGCCAAACACAGAGTTGTTCGCAAGTTTGTGAAAATCTTTTTCAAAGGGTGATTTAGCTTGTTTTCTAAGTTCTGTGTTTAGATTTATGTATGATGCCATCCATGGTTTTTCATTAAATTCTAATACTCTGTGTACTTTCTTTAGTTTCATACCCAAAGATAAATACAGTTCCAGGGTTTTGTGATGTATCACATATTTTTCTTTGTCCATAAGCTTTGGGACAAGTTGTTCTGTATTTATCATGCTATTATTTTCCAACAGATCTGTCTGATATTCAGACAACCATTCTTTTTTCACTGCTAATCTTTCCGGTGCAAGTGGATAGTCATTTTGAGCCTCATGAAGTTCTTTAGGATATTCCAAATCAACTTCTGCAAAATATCCTTTTCCTTCTTTTGGCTCTGGCAAGGTTTCTGATTCCCTCAATTTAAAGCCAGAATATGGAAGTGGCTGACTCATTGCCCATCCATAAAGATTATTTGCATCAAAATACATTATGTAGCTGTTTTCCTTGTCAGGGTTATAATCAGCTACATATGGATTGTTTGCTTTGGCATATCTTTTTGATACCATACTTATGCCACCTCGCATTCCTTTTTCTGTGAATAAGTGCATGTCAATGTCTGTCAAAAGTTCTAGTTTTGTTTCTGATTTTTTAAGTAAAACATCCCAAAATAATCCAGGTGCTGTGTAGTAATGCAAAGGATCAAGTTTGTAATCATTCATGCATTTTTTTCTAAAAGTTTGAAACACATCTGCTAACAGAGTTACATCAGTTTTTAGATATAAATCATGATAGTCTCCAAGAGTTTTACAATTAGACTCTTTCCATATTTTTTGAGCGTATTTGTAACCTTCTTTGGTAATACCTTCACCTCTTAATTTACTGTAAAACGCTTCTATGGGTGGTAATTGCGTTTTCTTAAATCTATCCATGCTATCACAATATTCATACGGATAAACACCTTTTCGTAAAAGTAAATCTGTTAGTTCTCCAAACTGATTTTTGGTAATTTTGAAATCAGATTTGTCTGTTGCTTTAACCAATTTTTCCAGAGGCGAAGCCATAAACTGATAGCTATCCAAGAACCTAAGTTGTCCTACGCTAAATGATATGTATTTTTCAGCATTGTTTGGGATGCATGTAATATTACCGGACATTTTATGTATTTTTTGCATGATGAGATGACTATCATATCCTTTGAGGTTGTGAAATATAACAGGAATGATTGTTTTATTTGGTTTTATTTTCAGTTTCAGGTGACAGTTTTTGTGTGTTGCACCTCTATATTCACCTGTAAAATGACAGTGGTCTCTTACTTTACCGTTTGTGTATTCCTTACCTATTTTATTCTTGCATATCCAACAGTGTGTTGCTTTTTCATGATCTTCCTCATTTTGCTGCGTCATTATTAATGGTTTTTGGTGAGCAAATATATTATTAATGTTGCTCTTCTCACATTCTAGGCGATTTAAAAACACTTCAACAGCATCTTCGCCTCTGTAAATAACAGATTCTTCAGCTTTGCCATCATATCTAACAACTTTGTATCCAAATCCACAAGTTTCGTCTACATTTTGAATTTCAGATTTCTTTCCAAATTTGATTGATTGCGGTTTGATTATACTTTCAAAATAAGCATATATTGCATAAGTCCCATGCATTTGATTTTGATGATTTTTAAATTTTATGTGATTTTTACCTTCTTGCGGCATTTCTATTCTGCAAGAATTTTTGTTGATACCATCACAGTCTTCTTTGTGTTTGGTAAGTAGTCCTTTTCCAGAAAAGCCATGAAGGCAACGATCGCAGAAGTAAGTTCGACCATGGTGTTTGTTTTGGTCATAAAGTAGTCTATTCAGATTTTTAATCCAGCAGTAGTGATATTTTGTTATTTTTGCTGGTTCATCAGGGTCATAGTTGTCAACTATGATTACTCTTCATTATTTGGATCATCTTCATTTTCTGATTCTTCTTCAAACTCAATGTCTTCAGATATTAAGAGCAGATTAATTCGCTCAATATCTTTTGGTTGTTCTGATATTTTATATCGAAAAACAGTTACCTTTTTATTTTTTCCTGTTGTAATATATCCGTAAACGTTGATAGCGAGGTTGTTTTGTTTTTCTACTTTGGAAATTTGAGAAATTGGAGTGGGAAAGTCAATACCATCCATACTCAACTTACCCATGTGCTTTTTATAACTAGATAACCTATTTGGATTATTTTTATCAGGCCACAAAGCAGACACCAATGCCACTTCCAAGCACTTATTATCTTCATTCTTTACATTGATTATTGCTTTCTTATCAGCTACTGCTTTAGACAAAGGAATATATGAAGAACCTTTTAATGGTTCATACTTTGCAATATTCTATTAAAACTTAACACAGTGATCA
Organism: Cyrtodaria siliqua; assembly: GCA_037043455.1. NCBI lineage: Eukaryota > Metazoa > Mollusca > Bivalvia > Adapedonta > Hiatellidae > Cyrtodaria > Cyrtodaria siliqua. The sequence continues at coordinate 18,286 of JAWPHD010018274.1, read as the reverse complement.
ATCTCCAATCCTGATGCTGTGTTTGTAAATCTTTCAAGGCTCTCTTGTATATATGCAGATGATTCATCGTAAAACTCATTTATTTTTTCAGAGTTTAAGATTGCATTTTGTTCGCTGTGTAATACTGCTGTAGTGTATTTTTTGGTAGCACCATCATCTTTGAATAGATTTACAGTAAGACCTAATGAAAACTTTATTCCATTCGTCTTTGTAAGCTCTTTGCTGATTTGTTTTGTAATAATGGATTTCTTATCACGAAATAGTTTTTGAGGGTCTTTGTATTTCTCGGCAGATATCTCGTATGCTTTGAAATAGCCAGATATTGGTTTGTCAACCAGTTTTAATTTTCTATCTTGAAAAACTTGTTTTAGTTCATTTATAACATTTTCTTGTAATTTAGCATATTTCTGCTTTTGTTCATTTATAATATTTTCTTGTAATTTATCATATTTTTGCTTTTCTCGTTTACGTTGTTTTTTAGCACGTCGTCTCTTGAGTACATTTTCTAATGTTTGAGATTTAACCTCTTTTGGAGTTTCCTTTGAAACTTCTTTAAGAGCATCTAGCACCTTTCTAAGCTGATCATTATTAATTACTCCTTCCCGGTGTAATTGTAAAATGTAGTGAACGTCTTTGGTACTCATTTTTGTAATATATATTATATTATTTTTCTTTTCTTAATATAAAAAAATATTTATTATAACAAGAAAAAGAAAATGAAAAACACTAAGAAAATTGAAAACATTTGCCAATTTCTCAAAGTTGGAGATCACGAACCTTGTAAAAATAAAACAACAAAAGATTCAAACTACTGCAGTTTACATAAATTCAGATTAAAGCAAAGTAAAGTTTTACCGTGTCTAAAATGTGGAAAAGGTACAAGTGCAAAAAATCAAATTTGTGTTGGTTGTGGTGCTCTTATAGTTAGATTAAGACATAGATACTGGGAAGTAGTAAAGCCATATAGAGATTTAATGCAAAAAAATCAAACTATATGATTTTCTAGTAAAAATTTATAGTTTATTATATTCGTGTTTATTCGTTAATTTGGGTGTAAATTTAATAACAAATCAACAAATTTGTTTTGTATTAAATAAACATTTTATAATATTACAAAAAAAAAGCAATATTTTTGTAATTTTGATAACTACAAAAAAAAGTTAAACTTGCAATCTTCACTACCCCTATTCTAAAAAAAGTTTTAATAAATCAAGTAAATCACCATAAATGGTGATTTACTATATATGCATTATGGGTCTTTCTGCTGTAATTTGAGGCGAAACAGAGTGAAACAAAAATTACAGCAGAACACCCAAAATGCATATATATAAGGCACACTTTCTCCTATTCTGCAATTGCTTTGACATAACTCACACATTTTCCTAATGGACACGTTTGGATCGAGGTACTTTCGCTTCGTACCAGTGTAATGCGATGATACAGTTGCAAAAGATTCGACATGATCTCGAATTTCTTTCAATTTATCATCTGGTGTTTTGTTTTTAGATGACAGTTTTCCTTTCCTATCATGTCTAACTACCATTTTTTTTCTATGTTCATTGTTCCCAAGACAAACTTCTTACAGACTCTCACATTTTGTGCATTTTGTAACAACGCTAAAGGTAAAAAATCCGCTAAATGTAACAACCGCCGCTAAAGGTAACAATTCCAACGCTAAAGGTAACAATCACCTCTTCCGCTAAAGGTAATAACGCTAACGCTAAAGGTAACAACTTTTCATGTAAACGCTAAAGATAACAACTGTCTGCGCTAAAGGTAACAACGTTTTTCAATATCTACAGTTTCAATGAAAATTTAGTTAACATGTTCTTGTTAGTTACTGAAGCATTTGATTCGCTTCCAACCGATGCGAATCGTATCGGCGTTGTTAGAGAGTGTGCTGGTCTCCTCCTCGGACACGTGGATTTTCTGCAGGTTCGAATCCCACTGGAAGCCCGACTTGTAAAGTGAAAAAGTGTCGATTCTTGTGGATGGCGGGAGATAAACAGTACAGGTTCTACCCTTGAAAAAATGGGGTGATCTGCCTCAGCCGACCGTCGTACATGGCCTAATATGTGCTAAAATGACGTAAAATATTATTCAAACAAAACTAAACTCCTCTTACATCAAGATCATGCCAAATTAAGGTTGCCTTCTGCGCCATTAAGAGTGGTATGTGTATAAGCTGATTAGCGATGTAAATAAAACTCGTATATGCAGTTTGTGACTGTTTAACTGTGATTTGGTTTCGTTTGGAGGTAATATACACCTTTAGTTCGATTTTAACAAAAAATCGGGTTTATTAATAACGCACCCAACTGCTTGAAAACGAATATTTTCTTTTGCTATAATGGGTACGATATAATATAGCAAACAGAGTTTAAAAAAAAACATAGATCACTGGTGAGGAGAAAAAAAATAATGCAGACGTGAACCAGTACAGTACTATCTCATCTCAGAAACAGTCTACTGAAATGTTAATCGAATGATTATACATATATGAAAGGGAAACATGTCACTTTACAGGGGAACACTTTCTGTATGCCAAACACGAATCTCGGCATGCATTTTCAAACAAACTCTATCGATGTTTTAAAGAACATACAAATGGCATTGATAATAAAACTACAGTTTACTTCCACTTTGATATTTAGTCCGCAAGTGTTAATTTTGAAGGTGCGTTTAAATACATAAATAAAAGGAAAGGTGTGTGTGGGTGGGTGGGTAGTGGTGTTGGCGTTAGAGTACAGAGTAGTTTGAACTCTGTGAGATAAGCACGTTTGGGATATATAACCTGATCGGGTTTATTTCACAATCATCCAACATCACGTTCATTGATTTCTATATGTAGGGTCTATTATATCTCCGTATTGGGTTTCAAAAAAGGTATCGGATAGGTCACGTACGCAGTCTTTCAATCATGTAGGAAACCTAAAAAGAGTTTATATGATAAAATCAGCAAATTGAAATGAAATGAAGCTCTGTCACATTTATTCTATATTATTTGAACGTCGACTCATTTCTTTTACGTGGAATACCTAGAACTGTGTTAATCCATGCTCAAGGATGGAACTTACGCCCAACATATACAAATTTAAACCTGGCTTTGATTGAATAGCCCCTAATTTCTTAGAGAGACTACATGGCGGAATACATGCATTGGTCCAATATAAAAGCAACGGAGTCGATGAGCCCATTCCCTTTAGGAATTAGGGCTCGATCTGGCTTGATTTAAATCGCGACCCGCACTTCATTCAACGATTGAATCTGTCATTTATTAGTATATGGTATCTAGTTCATCAATTAACCATAAGTACAGACTTACACGTCTGAAATTCCTGTCAACCACGGTGCAGCGGGGGAGGCTTTGGCTCAAATGCTGCAGGTCGTGGGCTCGATCCCCGACCGGGTCACACCAAATACTTAACTAGTAGCTCCATTGCTAGACTCTGATGCTATACGTGTTATGCTATGAATGGTCGGTCCGATGTTAGTTTAATGTGACTGGATGAGTCATGGCATGTGTCTACGGCGCGATCCACTTCTATATATATATGTACTATTTATACACACTGCCTGTACTTAGGGTATTTGAGCTTATTTGTTCCATTTTACTATTTCATAGGTTTTCAGTATACATTATTACATATTGAAAATAATATTCTGATTGATTAAAAACACATTTATGTTTTATCAGTTTACATCAGTTATATGTAACATCTCGTTATGATATAATCACAATAAATTATAAATACATCTCTCGGCTGTTCATCCGACGAACTAACATCATTAAATCTCAAATCTCAGAGCTTATCTTAATCAGAAGTATTCATCATGCGCATACTTGCATAATATTATGCAAATACATGCATAATTATGCACACGACTGTTAATTTGACGAACTAACATCAATACATTGACCATCACAGCAGCAGACCAACTCACTCAGTAATTCTGGTCGGTAACAGCTGGTTCATAACATGAGGACCTGTGTCTTGCCACTGACCGCTTGTCTAGTTTAGTATGTATAATATGTCAATACATCATTGAATATGCATGGATTTAACTCTTATACTTTCTAAATATTTTACAAAATCATTGTCCTAAAAATGAAAGACAATAGATTGACAGCATAAATATACGTCATTAAAATATCCGTTTTAAGTGACATTGATTGAATGTTAACAAATGTACCAGATATTTATCTCATTAGTTTTAATAAAAGTATAATAAACTGAGTATAGTATAATATCGATGGCATAGAACAAACAGGGGTTATGTGCATAATTCAGACTTTTGAGAAAATGCACATTACATGTTTGAGTTCCAATGAAAATTCAACAATTCACCGTATGTTTATTATTTATTGAGGGCATCTTTGTTCATTAACACTCCATGTTTACAGAAAATATTTTGAAAGTTCAACATATATTTCATGCCCAAATAAGGATAAATGTAGATAACTCCTTTTAGCTCTGGCAAATTTTACTAACACGTGCAATTAAAAATGAGCTATTTGCCATATATCCCTCTGTTGCATTAAACAACTTTACACATTCTTTGAGTATAAAGTTCTTGCTTGTCATCACTTCTGTTACAAAACTGACTGAATTCACAGTAATTATCCAGTTTTTGTAAAATGCATGTTTTTACTACATAATATAGTTGCCTGATACTTTCTACCCTAATTCTCATCACTGTCTACGTCTTCTGCTTTCACATCTGGCTCTGGTAATTTGTCCTGTACCTTTAATGATGTTGGTAGCTGTTCATATAAGTAATTAATACAGTATGGCATTGCTTTTGACCTGCAGAGTGAGGTCAAGTCTTGTTTTTTGGGACAGAAATAGTTAACTTTTCAGCATATAGATATGTCATCGATGTTGATGCACACTGTCATCCTATGCTTGTAGTCTTCTTCAGTTGTATTTCTTTCCATGAAAGCTTTTCTGTCAAAACCATAGTTAAAGAATATGCTTTCTGGGTGTGAACGTTTTATTTCAATCCATTTGATATCCAGTCAAGTTATTTTCTCGCCCGTAACTGTGCTTTTCATGTTGGTAGTTATTGACTTTTTGTAGGATTTTAAGTCACACATGTCGTCATACTTGATAGGTATAACAACAAATGGATTATTTCGCCTGGTCATTGCTATAACTGTATCCCACTGTGATGGAACATGCTCATTAGTATTCCTTTTAGAATGTGATATTGCCGCATGCATAGAATCGCACTCCATCTCGGAGTGACCCCGCTCAGAGAATTTATGCCCGATAGTTTCAATAGTCTCATTTTTGTGTACTGCATACAGAAATCCAACCGTAACACATTGGTTACGGTTTTGTCTTCCATATGCAAAACAACCTCTTTTGTCGTATTTGGCAATGGAATGATAAAGTCAGTTCCTATTTCACAAGAACTTCTGCTACCATTTGTTTCATCCCATAAAAAACATGTTCCCTTTTTATCTCCAAGGGAGTATATTGAAATGTTGTATGATGACAAGCAGCGCTTATAATACGCATCTCCAATTTGCTCAAGGATTGAACTTACGCCCAACAAATTTAAACCTGGCTTTGATTGAATAGCCCCTAATTTCTTAGAGAGACTACATGGCGGAATATATGCATTGGTCCAATATAAATGCAACGGAGTCGATGAGCCCATTCTCCTTAGGAATTAGGGCTCGATCTGGCTTGATTTAAATCGCGACCCGCACTTCATTCAACGATTGAATCTGTCATTTATTAGTATACGGTATCTAGTTCATCAATTAACCATAAGTACAGACTTACACGTCTGAATACCTGTCAACCACGGTGCAGCGGGAGTAGCTTTGGCTCAAATGCTGGATGTCGTGGGCTAGATCCCCGACCGGGTCACACCAAATACTTAACTAGTAGCTCCATTGCTTGACTCTGATGCTATATGTGTTATGCTATGAATGGTCGGTCCGGTGTTAGTTTAATGTGACTGGATGAGTCATGGCATGTGTCTACGGCTCGATCCACTTCCATATATATATGTACTATTTATACGGACTGCCTGTACTGAGGGTATTTGAGCATATATTTCCATTTTAATATTACACAGGTTTTCAGTATACATTATTACATGTTAAAAATAATATTCTGATTGATTAAAAACACATTTATGTTTCATCAGTTTACATCAGTTATATGTAACATCTCGTTATGATATAATCACAATAAATTATAAATAAATCTCTCGGCTGTTCATTTGTCGAACTAACATCATTAAATCTCAAATCTCAGAGCTTATCTTAATCAGAAGTATTCATCATGCACATACTTGCATAATATTATGCAAATACATGCATAATTATGCACACGACTGTTAATTTGACGAACTAACATCAATACATTGACCATCACAGCAGCAGACCAACTCACTCAGTAATTCTGGTCGGTAACAGCTGGTTCATAACATGAGGACCTGTGTCTTGTCACACTCTGTTGGGTCTGGCATATTTAGCATGTGTTCCTAAAATCAGTAACTGATATGCACATTTTATAGATGAAGTAAAAGTATATCATCTGTTTCGGGGAGAGTGGGTGGGGGTTACTAACTTCCTTGGTTTTAAACTCTTGTTTTCAAGTACTCTGTTTTATTCCCAACGTATTCAGAGACATACATTTATCAGACAGATAATTCTTAAGCCTCACCAGCACTGTCCATCATTACATTTGATGCCATTCACTTGCCAATTTCAAAGGAAGAGCAACATGTGTCGCATTCTGTGAATGTGTAAACCATCGGCAAGATCCGTTCACAATAATTTTTATCAACACTCTCATGTATATGGATTAATATGGTTATATATAAATGCTTGCCAGTCTCAAAGAATAGATTTTCTACACCCAAACACACCCTATGTACAATTTAAATAATTTCCATTCCGTCGAAAATGATGCTTTCCAGTTCATCGATACTCCTTAACACCGATACTAGTGGATTTTTTCCATGATATCGGCCTTTTTGTTTGCAACCATTTTCCCATCATCACAAAACTAACTCAATGGTACAGGTGAATTCTCAAAAGTCATAACTCTTTCCAGATGCGTATTTTTTAATTAGTGTATTGTTATTAGCCCTAAATACATCTCTTCCTCATTACTTAGGATATATTTTGATTTGCATTTCACAGAATCTTACTATGTGTCATTGTCTTTTTTTAGTAAGACATCAACAAACTCTTAGTGAGCTCCTCCTGTCTTTCGTGTACTATTAAACGTTCAGTAAAATATATTTAAGTTGACCTAGGCATTCATTGTCCGTTAGTTTGTTTGAGTGTTGTGTACACTGCACTGTATTTATTAGGAGGGGTGATTATAATTGAGTACATACTTCTTTTTCTGTGTCTTGCAAGCAGTCTGATGCAATATTGGAATACAATTATGCCCAGAGCGGAAGGAGCTCTGCTCTGTCATCACAAAACATGTCACATCTACCAATGTTAAACATTAATATCTTTAATCGCAAACATCTTAGTAACATGCTGTAACGTTTCTGATTTTAATGAAATTGTTCAAACAGCAACTTTATTCTAATGTCTACAACTCTGTATTGCATTTTAGCAAACGTATGGCCCTTTTTCTGGATAAATATTTTCTGTATTGTATTTAAGAAATGTGTAGCCTATTTTCGACTTAGAATTGCTTTTATTTTATTTGTTGGCAAGTCCACTGATTTCAATACCCACTAGCCATATATCTCGGCTAAAGGAGCTTGACAAGTGTCATCACTTACAGACACAATCATGTTTCATAACTTTTTATTTCATTTTAGCCAGATGATATTTTCTTTTTAAACTTAGAGTTTCAGTTAAAGTTTTTTAAGCAGCTTCATATATTTCAATGAAACTCACTGCATACATCCAATAACAAGCCTGTATAAGTCATGAGCCTCATTAACTCCACACATTACCCACTCCTACACCACTACCACCATCATAGACAAAAAATGATTCTATTCTTCAGTTACCATGTCTGCATCCATCCTGGTCTCTTCCATCCCCTCCCCAACACCCTTCTCTCAACCCCCACCCCCAATGAAATATTGTATTATTTCGGGGTTTTCCCCTATTCAGTAACAATTCACTTCCCCTCCGCACCCTCTTCAAGTTCATATTCTTTCTGGGCATTGAAGGTCTTGCTTTGATATTTGTATATATATTTACTGACCACCCTTTCCCCGCACCACTACGCCCTCACCTCAGTCGCCACCACCCATTAACCTCCACAATTAAGACTTGACCTTGTGAATGAATTGGCACCATGGTTGGTGAGACAGAAGTGTCAGTGACCTTGTTTAAAATTGACTTTGAATAGTGGTGAATGCTGTCCTTTCGACAGCTCTATTTTTTAATATAGATCTTTTCATATTTGGTGGATAGAACTTCATGTGCTGGTGTTAATATTTAGTTATGCTTGTACTTGTCTGCTTTATATGTGAGCCCCCTATTGCCCTTCTGAATTATGAATTGATTGGATGTTTTGTTTGGTGGTGTAGGGGATCGTTTTTACTGGGCAATGCCTACCATATTCCATAGCAATCTCTTATTAACACTGGCATATAGCGCATAGCTTTGTCTATAACATGGCATTGCATGTGGCCGAAGCTGCTTCTTTAGTCCACTTACTTGTTGATAATATTCACAAAGTCCACCGCACAAGTACCAGGATCCTTTTATTGTTATACTATCATGACCACTGCATACCACATTGATTACTAACATGTCCAAAGTACATCACATGTATAACTATGATGGCTACTCTTTACCTCATTTTCTACTACCATGACGACCGTATATTGCAAGTATTACTATCATGACCACTGTATAAAGAAGGATAAAAATATCTGACAGGGAAAGCAGCATTCAAGGACGACAGTCAACCACAAAACACAAAAACAAACACGCAAACAGACAAACGAAAAGGCAAAAGTAATAAAAAATGCAAACGACATCACAAACACAAAAGGGTTGACAATAAGGCTACTGGAACGGTCAGTGGCAAAGTAGGCCACTGGGGATTTAAACCACATTTAGTACTACCATGACTACTAAAACTAAATACCACATTTATTACTACCATGACCACTGAATACCTCATTCATTATTACCATGATCACTGAATACCCCATGTATTACTACCATGAGCTATGCATACTGCATTTATTACTACCATGACCACTGATACCATATTTATTAATAATAAACCACATGTCAAACATCCATGTTCTATGTTCATAGACTGATATTTCCCCATTTTTGTAATATCGCATATCGCTTGTAATGTCTCCATGGAGTGAGTCACTGAATGATAGTATTTTTTGTAATGTCACCCAAGTATAATTAGTCTTATGATTGTGAAGTCAAAGCAAGTTTATAATTATGTATTGGGATGTCCAATGCTGAAAAGTGTATATATACATACGCAAATGAAAACAGTGAACATTTACTAAAATGGCTTACATAGTTTGCGCAACTTTCTGAAGATGATTTGAAGTTTACTAGTGAGATCACAGCTGCAGATTCCGAAAGAACATAAATAACCATCTGCCAAAAAATGTTTTCTAGGTCCTGCGAATAGTGATTTTGAACAGAGAGAAGAACCATGTATTTCAAAGGAATATTTAGCAGAACCAAATATCTTTTTCAAACATATTTTTCAGTATAATAAAATAAATAGCCTTAGTAGGTTTACACATATTTACTGTCACCCTCACAGGATTGCAATATTTACATACTACCATGACCATTGTATATCACATTTAGGCCATTATTTGTTATTATGTTTTAAGAACCATCAAGACAGAGAATAGCTGTAGAAGGAAGGGGAAAAAAATAAAATAATCAAATTCCCTATGGAAAAATAAAATACATAATTTCGTTTTGTCGTAGGAGGGTTCGTAAAACGAATTATCAAAACTAATGGCCTTTTTACAACCATGACTTATGTATACCACATTAATTATAACCATGACTTCATATGGATATCATGTTCATTACTACCATGATCAATGTATACCAAATTACTACCATGATTACTTTATAACACATTATACAACACACTTACTGCCACCATTGCCAGAGTATACTACATTTATAACTGCCATGACTAATGTATACCACATGTATTACTACCATGAAATTTATTACAACCATGAATACTATCTCTGTCTTCTACAACTCATTTCAACTTGAGATTTCGATAAACTTCTGAGCAGAAGTTGTGTATGTAGCCAGATTGTGGTTAAACATCTCCATGTTGAATACAGTGGCTGATGAAGTAGATCTACATTTATCTTATAGACTGAAGAGGGAGCCAGATTATTTTTTTCCTCTAATTGGACTCAGAGCCAGATTTTTTTTTCCCCAAGAACTTGAGAAAAGGCTGGTGTATTTTTTTTAACAATTTGAGGGACTGTTAATTTGTTTTGCTTCAAGTCAGAGCCAGGATATTTTTTTCCAGCAATTCAAGGGCCAGAATATTTTATTCAAAAAAAATCCCAGCCCCATTTCGAAATCGATTAAATCATGAAACTGCATATGGCTGTGGCATTTTAACCTACTTCGTCCAGCTAGCTTCTGTTCTGTTTCTTGTTGTTGTTGATTTTTATCAAAAGTATGGCCACTTTTACCCTTATATTTTCTTATAGTCAATTTCAATTCCTTCTTCCACCTATAATTTTTTTTTTTTTTTTTTAGTAAATACTACTATAAAATTTATTTTCAATGTGTGGGACAGACATAGGGAAGTTGAATCAACGGGTAGTGCCTCTTGTTAAGTTATTTGTCCCTGAAGCAGAAGGCGTTTTCTAGGTTACGCCACTGAACTTGGACAAGTTCAAAACCACTTGCATCATATTAAACACATCAGAGTTATATAGCCTTTGATTTTTTAAAACATTGTTTTCCAGTAGGCCTTAGACTATTCAAGCCAGTAGAGTGATACAGGCCCTTTTGTGCATCTTGTTCCCGGAAGACTACTTAATACACGCCACTCTGTAAATGACATAAATTTAGACATGGAGGTCATCTTGAGTGTCAGCTTGGCCTTACAACACAAATCTGTCTATCCATCAGCAATTTCATAAAATAATATTCTAGTCTAGATTTGAAACAGTTTAATGACAATTGATTACAATATTATATATTTGGAATGGATTGACCCTCTAAGATTTTTGTAGGTCGCCCAAGATACCCAAATTTGGCTAAAACTATGTCAAATTTATGGAAAATTTAAATGTCCAAAACAAATTGTGCACATATTCATACATTCTTTAAGTTTCCTATCAAACCTTGCATTCTCAGTACTTTCAGTACTTTGATTAACTGAACCGATGATTTGCCCTATATGCCCTCACCACGAACTTTTCCACTATATAGTGTTACTCTTTTCCGTCCGTACGTCCCATTTCGCATTCAATTTGTTATATTATATTCGTAGGTCAAAGACCGTAAGTTTCAGCGCTTTCAAACTTCATACACACCTACATCAATATGACAGAAATATATGACAGCAATATACTCCTACCAGAATCAGGTTACTATGAATAAACGTGACCTATTTTTCACAGTGTTAATTTACATAAAAGTTTTTGGTATGTCCATTTCTCAGGCATCATATGCTGTACAGCTTTCAAATTTTACACATTATTACAACTACATGACATCTGCATGTTCAAATAAAAAATATTATCATTATGGTTTACATTTACCAACTTTTGGCACATAACACTTTTACATTCAAGTTTTTATTATGTTCATTTCTCATGTATCAAAAGTCATATAACTTTCAAACGTCACACTTACATTCATACACTTTATTACATTTCGTTATGTGACTGACCGCCTTAACAGGGAGTGTCCGTGTCCCATTTTCTAGTTAATTTACATTCAACTTTTACATTGAAGAGTTTGATTAAGTCAATTTCTCGGCATCAAATGCCGTACAGCTTTCAAAATTGTACACATGTTTACAACTTCATCACAGCTGCATGTTAAAATAAAAATAGGTCATATGAATTACACTGACCAACTTTTGGCATATTACAGTATTTAGAATTGGTAAAATCACATCTGATGAAATAGACATAGGAAGTTCTAGTTCGCTTACGTCAAAGCTATTTAAAACATTTGTGTGTGGAACTACAAAGTTGATTCTAGCGTTTTCTGATTTGCACTGGCCTTTTTACTGCCATCTAGCACATCTCCTATATTTTTTGGACAACCAATGAAATAGAGAAATTTGTGGTGGAACAAACGGTATCCAACATTTCTTCGACTCGCTGGTATACCACATGGAGCTTGTGCTTGAAGCACCATAAAACTTGACAGTATCAAGAAATAACAGTATGCATAAATTGTCCAGGTAAAATATTTCCCTTCAACGATTAACTCAAGAAAATCAAAGGAGTCATTAGTTATGGAGGTTGGCTGGGAAAGGACGTAGTGATGAGATTTTTTAATAATGGATATTTAAAGCTTCTTTGGTATAATTTAGATTCAAAATTATCAAAAAAAGGCTAGGTCACCACGCTTTTTTCCCCACTAGACTTCATTGAAGAATACACATATTTTTAACTTCAAAATTTTACTAACAAGAGGAAAAATATTGTCAATAAACCTTTTTTACAATTGTTTTCATAACATTACGTTTATTGAAAAACAACAATTAATTTTCGATTGCATATATACATATCTTTCAAATCATACAAAAGCAATTGTAATCCTCATTCGTCTTTTTACTTTAAAAAGCAAACATATATGGACCGTATCCCACCCACTTTTGTTTTTACCGAACAATTAATTCAAGATAAAAAAATATGTTCTAATGATCAACTTTTTTTAAAACTTGTATATGTCAAGGTCCTATGACATTTCTTTCAAAACAAGTAAAAAATAAATAGGTCACCAGGCTTCTAATGATTTTTTATTAAAAATTGTTTAAATTACACCCATTTTGGAGTTATTTTGACATTTTCAATGTAAAATACTGTACACACAATATTGATATGAAGATCGAAAATAAAATTAGATCAGTATCTACTTTTATATATGTATTCCACTTCTGAAAAACAAAAATCTGATTTATTCTATAGCAAAAGGATATTTTGTTGACAACAAAAAATGATCACAAATGAAGGAAAAAATATGAAAATAAAAAAAATTGCTTAAAATTTGGTATGTTACCATCTTAAATCTTACATTATATCTATATCTACTAGAATTGAAAAAAATGTAACCATTCTGTTGCCAAATAAAACTATGATTTAAAAAATAAAATGTTTAGACTTGAAAATGTCAAAACTTGCCCAGCCAACATCCTTAACACTTTCTTCAGCAATAGAACTAGAGCCTTCTCTATTAAAAAAATCATCATCCAAATTTTCGATGTTTTCAGCTAACATTAGTTAGAAACTTGTTGAAATATATGTTGATATCATACTGTGACAAGTTGTATAATTAGGCCTGGTAACAATGACTTCCAGAGAGGCAAAATGCAATAAAAGTCTAACATTCGTTCTTGTGCAAGAGCTTCGCATTATATCATTTTGCTGACTCGTTTAATAATTCAATAATGAATGAGTACTCATGTAATAGCCTCTATTTACAGTCCAATCAGCAGTTCGTATTTGTAAAACGTGGTTGTACAATACTTAATGCTGTTTTCGCGTGTTAAAGAGAGAGGCAAAATACAATAAAAGCCGATATGTGAGTTATGTGATAAATATAATCTTAACATGCGTTCTCATTTATTATTTGTTAGCAAAAATGAGTTTCGCATTATATCATTTTGTCGACTCGTTTAATAAATTCAATAATGAATATACATGTATACACGATAATCTTTGTGCTTTACTTATTTGACCTATTTGATAGGGGATAAAGCCTAGTGGTGATTTCTGTATTTACACCAACCCGTTTTGAGATGACAATAGGGTAAGAGTGAGGTCTTGTGCACCCTAGAACCGGTTTCAACCCCCAGTGGCCTACTTTGCCACTGACCGTTCCAAGGCGGTAGCCCTATTGTCAACCCTTTTTGTGTTTGTGATGTCGTTTGCATTTATTATTGCATTTGCCATCTTGTTTGTGTGTTTGCGTGTTTGTTTCTGTGTTTTGTGGTTTACTGTCCTCCTTGAATGCTACTTTCTCTGTCCGATCTTTTTATATTTCTTTTGGTGTACCCTAGAACCTGGTTTTAACCCTCCACCCACCCACAAGCGGCCATATTGCCACTGACCGTTCCAAGGCGGTAGCCTTATTGTCAACCATTTATGTTTATGGTATCACATCTTATTTCTCCTAATCCGCGCCTTTCTCTGACTCTGACTCTAAAAGCCTTTTTTTCTCTATTTGTTGCTGCTTATTACGTTTTGTTTGTTTTGAAACTTTCGATGCGATTTAAAAATAGGAAGTGGGGATACCGATTCTCCACACCCACACCCGCTGCCCATCCAGCACAAAAAACACAACCTTCCCGACCGCGACCATTTGATCTCGGTTGCTTGCTCTTCTTTTAAGCTCTAGCTACGCCCCTGATTTGTGTTAGCATCGCAATGAACAAATTCTTACTATTATTATTGAGTACCTTGCAGGGAAACAAAATATCCATGATAGCAGTGTGAACAGGGTAGCTGGTTCCTGTTATTAGAGTTATATCCCCTCCCCATTTTGGAAAAAAAGTATGGTTAATTTAACAAAACAAATTCTCTGAAACTACAAGAGCTACAGGTTTAATATTTTGCATGTTTAATAAGGTTATTATCATATACCAAGTATTTCTAAAATGGTGATGCTGGGGTCAAATATGACCCCGGTTTTAACTTTATCTGCTTCAAGTAGACTGTATATAGATACATACAGAACTACACACACTCACTCACACAAACAGACCACACATAATGTCGAGTCAACGAGGGACTCTTCTCGGGGCTCAACTGGTAGAGGGACTATATTCCTTAGAATTACACACACACGTGGTACATTTTTACTTCACACCCCTATCTTCTTTATCAAGCGACAGTAATTCAATCTATTGAAAAAGAAATGACAACTTGATATTGGCAGTGGAATGATAAAAAAAATGGTACCAAACATGACATATTAATTTTGGAATTTTTACAATTAATTCTGACAAAAACTCAGTGCACACTGTCTTTCACAACTGACAGTATAGTTATGAAGGAAAACTTTTAGAAACTATTCTTTAAAAAAGTAAGAGCTAAAGGTCTAATATTATGTATGAAACATAAGGGTATGATCCACCATCACATTTATTAAAATGGTGAACCTGGGGTCATATTTGGCCCCACCCCAGTGGTCATATACATAAAGTCATATAAAAAAATCGTTAGAAACTGTTCTTTGAAAAATCAAAATCATGACCCTGGGATCAAATATGGTCCGGTCACGGGGAAAACAGTTTTACAAAGAGTTCTACCGGAAATACCTTCCTCTGAAACTAAAAGAGCTAGAGGTCTAAAAGGTTGCATGTAGCTTAAGGTTATTGTCACTACCAAGTTTTGTTTAAATGGTGATCCGGTGTTCGCAATATATATTTGATTACATTGAGTTATTTTGGAAAACCTTGGTTACAAATTGGTGACAATGGGGTCAAATATGGACCATACAGGTTCACAATTTTAGGTAGATTTATATTTAAAAAATGTTGAACATGAGAGCACTTTGAAACAAGGCCAGAGGGTCCATTGTTTATGGCTTATATTTGTACACTTTTCATTAAATCACTTCAAAATTAGGTATAACTTAACTGCAATATTTATTAATACTTAACAGTGTATCTGATGATCCACAGAGCGGTCATGCGCAGCCATGGTCGATAGAATAAAGAAACTGCGTCTGACACATTGCCGTTCAATTAGAAATTGTTAATTTTTATGGAAAGCATTGTTGTACAGTTCTGACTGTAAATAAATATATATAACAGGAAATGCAGCTTTCACAGAACACAGTAAACCCCAAAACACGCAAGATGGCAAATATGAATGGTAATAGTAATAATAAAGCCATATAACGTCACAAACACAAAAAGGGTTGACAATAGGGCTACCGCCTTGGAACGAACAAACCAAAAACTATCTCTCTTCTCTCTCGAAAAAGTGATGAACATTTCCTTCGTCTCTTGGGAATCTTGTTTGATATTCGATGGAAATAATTAATTCACAAGCACATTTATTTAAAAATAAATAAAATATGTCAAATGTTAGCCCTTGGCATACCTGTCGCTAATACAAAACCTCTTGAAATAATATTAAGCTGCTTGAGTTGGATACTGAGCACAAACTACTTGATAATCGTGTTATGTTCCTGTTGTGCTTAATATTTAGGTTTTTTATTTTTTATTTTTTATATTCTACTAAGGCAAATACTACCATTATATAATTTAAAGTGCCAATAGAAACAAAACGGTGAATGTATATTTTCCATTTTGATTAAAGCTACATTTTTGTTTGTATTTGTGCGATATATAAAAAAAATCTATTTCAAGTTGGTGGTTAGGTTGGCAACGCATTCAAAATTTACAATTACACTCATTATAACTTGATTAAACAGCATATTCTGAGTGGAGTTTATGACATTTTATTTCCAAATGTATCGGAAACAAATCATGGTGTACTAATATTGGCATCAACTAAATTTTCATAAGATCTCACAATGATCATGACGCTATTAATGCATTTACGCCGTAAAAAAATTAAATGTAAACAATTTACTTTGGTCGTCGTATTTTCCATAATGCGCATGTGTAGTCTCGGTGATCTATGTACTCCTTGAAAGTAATTTTAGTGTTTTTTATGCCGCTGAAGGGTGGCATATAGTAGTCGCACTGTGCGTCCGTTCGTCCGTACCATCGTGTCAGATAAATAACTGCTTTCGTGTCCCTATTTCGTTTCCTGCAAATAACTATGACATTCATGAACGGATTTTTAAATAATTTAAATAATTTCAGAAATAATTTCCTATATTCCCCGAAATGGACAGTGTCAATATATAATTTCCGACATCGGAATTAAGTAATCCTCATTTTGGATAGGTGAATTTCCGGTATCAGTAATAGAACTGACATATGCTGTAAATATAATTCTTGCAATATGTGCATGTCCGGTATCAGTAATATAATTGAAATATATTTTAAAGAGGCTCTACCTATATCTTTTTGTCTACCAATTGATATAAACTTTAGTTAATTATAAAGAGGACTATGAAAAAGGTAATTGGCAATCATTTCACCCAATGATATATGCGTTTTGCTTGGGAAAAACAGGATTGAAAAGATCGGATTTTTGAAATTGTATTCGTAATTGTTTTAAACAAGCCGATTGCGGAGATTTTCCGATCTTATTCGTTTACAATCGGAACTACCTCGTCTGATTAGCGAAGAGTTCCGATCGATTCGTTTGCTATCGGAACTGCGCCGAATAGTTTGTAATCGCATTGCGCATGTCCGAGAAAATCGTAAAAACTCGTAGCTCTCCGGCAGGAATAAACGGCTGGGCAGCATTTTATTCAAGATATTGTTTTGATCATAATTAATAATTTACAGAACTGGAATACGAACCATGTTTCTTTTTAGAATACTCATAAAATAGCTGTGTATACATATAAATGCAGCAATATTGAGTATTTAATATTTTACATTAAAAATCGCGTAGATATAGGTAGTGCCTCTTTAAATATAATTCCCGAAATATACTTGAAATATAATTTCTTAATTCAGATTTCAGAAATTTAAGATTAATGCAATTGACGATATCTGAATTAGTGTATTAAAACCATTTTGGCATGCCATAAACTATGGAACGCCGTTACCACCTTGCTTTGTTACCTATTGACTTTACAGGAGGAATGTTAAAAAACTTTGACGGGAACGCTTTAGCGATCCTCACTAAAAACATTTTTTTATAGAACATACATGTTTGCTGCTACTCTAGTAGTTAACACGTGCTACAATATAGGTCGTACCCTGCCTAACTTGGAGCGTTTATTGTGCGCTTCCAAAAAAGCAGTTGGGGTACCAGACTAGGTGCAAATATATATGCAAATATATATTACATGTTAATTCTTGAAAGCTGTGGCAGCCACCCGTAGGAAAATAGCATGATGCATGCATAAATATGACATATCTTAAGAAAGATAAGAAAAATGCATTTCATGTTATAGCGCATTTTACAATAAAGTGATGAGCATTATAAATATCTGGCCCGGAATACACAAAC
Source organism: Cyrtodaria siliqua (assembly GCA_037043455.1). Classification (NCBI taxonomy): domain Eukaryota; kingdom Metazoa; phylum Mollusca; class Bivalvia; order Adapedonta; family Hiatellidae; genus Cyrtodaria; species Cyrtodaria siliqua. Next base: position 19 of record JAWPHD010018274.1, on the reverse strand, counting down.
TATTCTTTTGAATATTCTC